>JBBDGP010001033.1:0-52500 GCA_037952835.1 Lithobates septentrionalis
GATCCGTTCCTGTTATCTTCCTACTGACAGGCAGGCTTGTCTGGTTACAGTATATAAAGCTACCTGAAGAAAATTACAGGTGTTCTATCCCAGCTTAGTGCAGCTACAGGCCATTAGTATGTCTGGAAGGCCAAGAAGGAGAGGCAGACAGTCACAAGCCAATAAGAGAGGGCAAGCAGGCTCTGTGTCTAGTGCTGGTCGTGGAGACGGTGCATCCTCATCAGCACGTGGCCATGGGACACGCTTGGCCTTTTTTTCGGCAGCTGGCCGTGTTGAGCCGCAACATGCGGAAGACTTGGTCGAGTGGATGACCAAGCCGTCCTCATCCTCCTCATCCTCTCTCACTCATGCCCAGGGTGCTTTGTCTGGCAAAGCAGCGGCCTCTTCCCTCAGCTCAATGTCATCAGTGACTCCTTCCCTAGCTCCACCATGTCCTCCTGAGGATTCCCTCGAACTGTTTGACCACAGTGTTGGGTACATGCTCCAGGAGGATGCCCAGCGTTTGGAAGGCTCTGATGATGATACTGAGCTCGATGAAGGCAGTAACATGAGCACGGACAGAGGGGGTGCCCAAGAAGGACAGCAATCTGGCAGTCATGCTCCCCCTGCTGCAGCATACTGCCAGGTTTGCTCCAGTGATGAGGAGGGAGGGGATGATGAGGTCACTGACTCAACGTGGGTGCCTGATAGGAGAGAGGAGGAGGAGGAGGAGGAGGAGGAGGCGGCACATCACCAACGAGGCAGGATGCCCTCCAGGGGCCAGCCTAAGGGCAGCACATTGACTGCATCACACCCCAAAGCTCCACATGTGCAGGGCGCTGCAGTCTCTGTGCGTTATTCAAAAAGTTCTTTGGTGTGGGCCTTTTTTGAGACGAGTGCATCAGATCGCACCGCTGCTATTTGCAACATATGTCTCAAGCGTATCTCGCGTGGCCAAAACATCTCCCGCTTGGGTACCACATGCTTGACCAGACATATGTTGACCTGCCATGCAGTTCGTTGGCAAGCATATCTAAAAGACCCACACCAAAGAACAAAGAGGATCTCTCCTTGCTCCTCATCAGCTGAGATTTCCAACCCCACTAGACCTTCAGTCCTCTCTGAGACCTGCAGTGAGAGGAATGAAGGTGTAGAATTAGGTGTGTCACAGCCAAGTACTTGTGGGCAATCTGCTTTTGGTACACCGACGTCAGATTGTACCAGGCAAATTTCCCTGCCCCAGCTGCTGCACTGCCGAAAGAAGTTTGCTCCCAGCCATCCACATGCCCAGCGGTTGAATGCTAGCTTGGCAAAATTGCTAGCACTTCAACTGCTGCCTTTTCAGTTGGTAGACTCTGCCCCCTTCCGTGAGTTTGTGGAATGTGCGGTTCCTCAGTGGCAGGTACCCAAACGCCACTTTTTCTCACGGAAGGCGATTCCGGCTCTCTACCGGCATGTGGAAGGCAATGTCCATGCCTCGCTGGACAGGGCGGTCAGCGGTAAGGTGCATATTACCGCTGACTCATGGTCCAGCAGGCATGGACAGGGACGTTACTTAAGTTTCACGGCGCATTGGGTGACTCTGCTGGCAGCTGGGAAGGATGCAGGACAAGGTGCAGTAGTGTTGGAGGTTGTTCCGCCACCACGCCTCCAAAATGCTGATTGTGACACACCTCTCTCCTCCACCCCCTCCTCTTCTTCTTCCTCCATGGCCTCTTCCTCGGAACCAGCGGTGCTCCGTAGGCGTTCAAGGGGCTACGCAAGTACGCAGGCCAAAAGATGCCATGCGGTGCTTGAGCTGGTGTGCTTGGGGGACAGGAGCCACACTGGGGCAGAGGTTCTGTCAGCTCTGCAGGGGCAGGTTCAGAGGTGGTTGACGCCACGCCAACTTAAGGCAGGAATGGTGGTTTGCGACAATGGCACCAACCTCCTCTCTGCCCTCCGACAGGGACAACTGACCCATGTGCCCTGTTTGGCTCACGTCCTTAACTTGGTGGTGCAGCGGTTCTTGGGCAGGTACCCGGGCTTACAGGATGTCCTGAGGCAGGCCAGGAAAGTCTGTGTGCATTTCCGCCGGTCATATAATGCCAGTGCTCGGCTGACGGACCTCCAAAAGGAGTTTAACCTGCCCAAGAACCGCCTAATCTGTGACATGCCCACCAGGTGGAACTCAACGTTGGCCATGCTGCAGCGGCTGCACACGCAGCAGAGGGCCATCAATGAGTACCTGTGCGACTATGGCACCAGGACAGGGTCAGGGGAGCTTGGTTTTTTTTCCCCACGCCAGTGGGCCATGATCAGGGATGCATGCACTGTCCTGTCACCATTCGAGGAGGCCACGAGGATGGTGAGCACTGACAGTGCATGCATTAGTGACACTGTCCCCCTTGTCCACCTGTTGGAGCACACGCTGCGTGGAATAATGGACAGGGCACTTGAGGCAGAACAGAGGCAGGAAGAGGAGGACTTCCTTAGCTCTCAAGGCCCCCTTTATCCAGACAGTGTTCCTGCGTGCCCGCCGATCACACAGGAAGAGGATGAGGAGGAGGAGGAGGAGGAGGAGGAGGAGGAAGATTGTGTCAGTATGGAGGTGGAGCCTGGCACTCAGCATCAGCAGTCTTTAAGGGATCAGTCCCAAGGAACACATGGACTTGTACGTGGCTGGGAGGAGGTGGCTGCAGACGTTGTTGTCCTTAGTGACCCAGAGGACTCCGGACCGAATGCCTCAGCAAACCTACGCTGCATGGCCTCCCTGATCCTGCAAAGCCTGCGTAAGGATCCTCGTATTCGTGGTATCAAGGAGAAGGACCAATACTGGCTGGCAACCCTCCTTGATCCACGTTACAAGGGTAAGGTTGCAGACCTTATCTTGCCATCGCAGAGGGAGCAGAGGATGAAACATCTTCGGGAGGCCTTGCAGAAAGGTCTGTGCAACGCGTTCCCAGAGACTGGGAGGTTACAAACTCCTGTTTCTGGACAACGTGTTGCTGAGGCTTCGGTCAGTCAAAGAAGGAGCGGTGGAGAAGGTGGCTGTCTGACCGATGCGTTCAGACAATTTTTTGGTCCGCAGCCCCAAGGTATGATCGGTTCCAGCAACCATCGCCAGCGTCTGTTTTACATGGTGCAGGAATACCTAGGGGCAAGATCAGACTTGGACACCTTTCCCACCGAAAATCCTCTGGGTTACTGGGTCTTGAGGATGGATCACTGGCCAGAGCTTGCACAGTATGCAATTGAGCTACTGGCCTGTCCTGCATCCAGCGTTCTTTCGGAACGCACATTCAGTGCTGCTGGAGGCGTGGTAACCGATCACAGGGTGCGTCTGTCCACTGACTCGGTCGATCGGCTGACCTTCATAAAAATGAATCAGTCTTGGATCACCACCAGCTACCAAGCACCTGATGCTGATGTAACTGAATAATTTTTTTCAGATCCCTTCAAAGACTGCCTATGCTGATGCTGAGTGACTATCCCTGAGTAATTATCCTCTTCCTCCTCAATCATCACGCTGATAGCTTGTAAGAACATTTTTGGTTCTGGGCGCCACCACCAGTGCCTAAGGCACAATTTTTCAGCCCCTGTTTAACAGGGGCGTGTAATTACAATTTTTGATGTAATACTTTGCAGCAGGGCTCGTTCCTGCATTCCAACTAGAGTGTCTGTGAGGGGTTGCAGTGTTGTGGCACCAGCACCAGTGCCTAAGGCCCAATTTTTCTGCCCCTGTCTAACAGGGGCGTGTAATTACAATTTTTGATGCAATACTTTGCAGCAGGTCTCGTTCCTGCGTTCCAACTAGAGTGTCTGTGAGGGGTTGCAGTGTTGTGGCACCAGCACCAGTGCCTAAGGACCAATTTTTCTGCCCCTGTCTAACAGGGGCGTGTAATTACAATTTTTGATGCAATACTTTGCAGCAGGGCTCGTTCCTGCGTTCCAACTAGAGTGTCTGTGAGGGGTTGCAGTGTTGTGGCACCAGCACCAGTGCCTAAGGCCTAATTTTTCAGCTCCTGTTCAACAGGGGCATGTAATTACAATTCTTGATCTAATATTTCACAGCAGGGCCCTGTGAGGGCTTACAGTGTTGTGGCCACAGCAACACCTAAGGCCCAAATTTCTGCTGAGTATATAGGGCAGGACCCTACTTTCAAACATCTAACTTACAAACGACTCCTACTTGCAAACGGAAGGAGACAACAGGAAGTGAGATGAAATCTACCCCTAGGAAGGGAAATTCTCTCCTGTAAGAGTTAATATGGGAAAACAATTTCTCCTTTCCACTGATGCTTTCCAATCCTTGTTCCACAAAAAAACCCAAATTTTCAAAAAAACATTTTTCATTGGGACAAAAAAGTGAGGTGAAATCTTCTGAAGAGGAGGAAAGACAGCAAAACAAATGTGACAGGGGTGATAACCCTTCCCTATGTTTTCCAAAAAGCTTAAAAAAGATTTTTTGGCTGGAGCTAAACACGTTAAAAATGTACCCGTTCAAAATTACAAAGAGATTCTACTTAACAACAAACCTACAGTCCCTGTCTTGTTTGCACCGCCTGTATACTGCTGTTCAGAGTATATAGGGCCTTTCCTTATTTTAATTTGGGTGCGGGGTTCCCCTTAATATCCATACAGGACCCAAAGGGCCTGGTAATGGACTGGGGGGGTACCCATGCCGTTTGTCTCACTGATTTTCATCCATATTGCCATGATCCGACATGACATTAAACCCGCAAGCAGTTTTAAATGAGATTTTTTCCTTTAAAAATGACATTTGGTGCAGGGACTGTTCTAAACATGGGAAACACGCGTCACTTTACAGGCATACTATAGACACCCCCCAGGTACGATATTTAAAGGAATATTTCACTTTTTTTTTTTTACTTTAAGCATCATTAAAATCACTGCTCCCGAAAAAACGGCCGTTTTTAAAAGTTTTTTTTGCATTGATACATGTCCCCTGGGGTAGGACCCGGGTCCCCAAACCCTTTTTCGGACAATACCATGCAATGTGGATGCTGGGGAAGGAGCAGATCGAGCGGCCGTGGTTGTGTGAGCGCTCGCATTATGCAGTGTCAGCAAGCAGAGGGAGGGGGGAGGAATCACCCACTGGGGACCTTCTCCATCTCAATAGAGACTGTGTTACCCCAGCGGTGGCCCGAGTAAGATGCGGCACATCCGATATGAAAACAAACAAAAAGAAATTGCCTTTTTGTAAAAAAAAAAAATTAAAAAAAAAAAATTTTTTTTTTTTTGGGGGGGCACATGGTGGGGCCCAGCATAATGTTGGGGGGGTCAGGGCCCCCTCTGGCCCCCCCCTAGGGTCGCCATTGCTGTCTGCCTCTCCTTCTTGGCCTTCCAGACATACTAATGGCCTGTAGCTGCACTAAGCTGGGATAGAACACCTGTAATTTTCTTCAGGTAGCTTTATATACTGTAACCAGACAAGCCTGCCTGTCAGTAGGAAGATAACAGGAACGGATCTAGCTGAACACTGTGAGCAGGACGCACTGCACTAAATGTAAATAGCAGGAACGGATCTAGCTGAACACTGTGAGCAGGACGCACTGACTGCACTAAATGTAAATAGCAGGAACGGATCTAGCTGAACACTGTGAGCAGGACGCACTGACTGCACTAAATGTAAATAGCAGGAACGGATCTAGCTGAACACTGTGAGCAGGACGCACTGCACTAAATGTAAATAGCAGGAACGGATCTAGCTGAACACTGTGAGCAGGACGCACTGACTGCACTAAATGTAAATAGCAGGAACAGATCTAGCTGAACACTGTGAGCAGGACGCACTGACTGCACTAAATGTAAATAGCAGGAACGGATCTAGCTGAACACTGTGAGCAGGACGCACTGACTGCACTAAATGTAAATAGCAGGAACGGATCTAGCTGAACACTGTGAGCAGGACGCACTGCACTAAATGTAAATAGCAGGAACAGATCTAGCTGAACACTGTGAGCAGGACGCACTGCACTAAATGTAAATAGCAGGAACGGATCTAGCTGAACACTGTGAGCAGGACGCACTGCACTAAATGTAAATAGCAGGAACAGATCTAGCTGAACACTGTGAGCAGGACGCACTGCACTAAATGTAAATAGCAGGAACGGATCTAGATGAACACTGTGAACAGGACGCACTGACTGCACTAAATGTAAATAGCAGGAACAGATCTAGCTGAACACTGTGAGCAGGACGCACTGACTGCACTAAATGTAAATAGCAGGAACGGATCTAGCTGAACACTGTGAGCAGGACGCACTGACTGCACTAAATGTAAATAGCAGGAACAGATCTAGCTGAACACTGTGAGCAGGACGCACTGCACTAAATGTAAATAGCAGGAACAGATCTAGCTGAACACTGTGAGCAGGACGCACTGCACTAAATGTAAATAGCAGGAACAGATCTAGCTGAACACTGTGAGCAGGACGCACTGCACTAAATGTAAATAGCAGGAACGGATCTAGCTGAACACTGTGAGCAGGACGCACTGCACTAAATGTAAATAGCAGGAACAGATCTAGCTGAACACTGTGAGCAGGACGCACTGCACTAAATGTAAATAGCAGGAACAGATCTAGCTGAACACTGTGAGCAGGACGCACTGCACTAAATGTAAATAGCAGGAACGGATCTAGCTGAACACTGTGAGCAGGACGCACTGCACTAAATGTAAATAGCAGGAACAGATCTAGCTGAACACTGTGAGCAGGACGCACTGCACTAAATGTAAATAGCAGGAACGGATCTAGATGAACACTGTGAACAGGACGCACTGACTGCACTAAATGTAAATAGCAGGAACAGATCTAGCTGAACACTGTGAGCAGGACGCACTGACTGCACTAAATGTAAATAGCAGGAACGGATCTAGCTGAACACTGTGAGCAGGACGCACTGACTGCACTAAATGTAAATAGCAGGAACAGATCTAGCTGAACACTGTGAGCAGGACGCACTGCACTAAATGTAAATAGCAGGAACAGATCTAGCTGAACACTGTGAGCAGGACGCACTGCACTAAATGTAAATAGCAGGAACAGATCTAGCTGAACACTGTGAGCAGGACGCACTGCACTAAATGTAAATAGCAGGAACGGATCTAGCTGAACACTGTGAGCAGGACGCACTGCACTAAATGTAAATAGCAGGAACAGATCTAGCTGAACACTGTGAGCAGGACGCACTGCACTAAATGTAAATAGCAGGAACAGATCTAGCTGAACACTGTGAGCAGGACGCACTGCACTAAATGTAAATAGCAGGAACGGATCTAGCTGAACACTGTGAGCAGGACGCACTGCACTAAATGTAAATAGCAGGAACAGATCTAGCTGAACACTGTGAGCAGGACGCACTGCACTAAATGTAAATAGCAGGAACAGATCTAGCTGAACACTGTGAGCAGGACGCACTGACTGCACTAAATGTAAATAGCAGGAACGGATCTAGCTGAACACTGTGAGCAGGACACACTGCACTAAATGTAAATAGCAGGAACAGATCTAGCTGAACACTGTGAGCAGGACGCACTGCACTAAATGTAAATAGCAGGAACGGATCTAGCTGAACACTGTGAGCAGGACGCACTGCACTAAATGTAAATAGCAGGAACAGATCTAGCTGAACACTGTGAGCAGGACGCACTGCACTAAATGTAAATAGCAGGAACGGATCTAGCTGAACACTGTGAGCAGGACGCACTGACTGCACTAAATGTAAATAGCAGGAATGGATCTAGCTGAACACTGTGAGCAGGACGCACTGCACTAAATGTAAATAGCAGGAACGGATCTAGATGAACACTGTGAACAGGACGCACTGACTGCACTAAATGTAAATAGCAGGAACAGATCTAGCTGAACACTGTGAGCAGGACGCACTGACTGCACTAAATGTAAATAGCAGGAACGGATCTAGCTGAACACTGTGAGCAGGACGCACTGACTGCACTAAATGTAAATAGCAGGAACAGATCTAGCTGAACACTGTGAGCAGGACGCACTGCACTAAATGTAAATAGCAGGAACAGATCTAGCTGAACACTGTGAGCAGGACGCACTGCACTAAATGTAAATAGCAGGAACAGATCTAGCTGAACACTGTGAGCAGGACGCACTGCACTAAATGTAAATAGCAGGAACGGATCTAGCTGAACACTGTGAGCAGGACGCACTGCACTAAATGTAAATAGCAGGAACAGATCTAGCTGAACACTGTGAGCAGGACGCACTGCACTAAATGTAAATAGCAGGAACAGATCTAGCTGAACACTGTGAGCAGGACGCACTGCACTAAATGTAAATAGCAGGAACGGATCTAGCTGAACACTGTGAGCAGGACGCACTGCACTAAATGTAAATAGCAGGAACAGATCTAGCTGAACACTGTGAGCAGGACGCACTGCACTAAATGTAAATAGCAGGAACGGATCTAGATGAACACTGTGAACAGGACGCACTGACTGCACTAAATGTAAATAGCAGGAACAGATCTAGCTGAACACTGTGAGCAGGACGCACTGACTGCACTAAATGTAAATAGCAGGAACGGATCTAGCTGAACACTGTGAGCAGGACGCACTGACTGCACTAAATGTAAATAGCAGGAACAGATCTAGCTGAACACTGTGAGCAGGACGCACTGCACTAAATGTAAATAGCAGGAACAGATCTAGCTGAACACTGTGAGCAGGACGCACTGCACTAAATGTAAATAGCAGGAACAGATCTAGCTGAACACTGTGAGCAGGACGCACTGCACTAAATGTAAATAGCAGGAACGGATCTAGCTGAACACTGTGAGCAGGACGCACTGCACTAAATGTAAATAGCAGGAACAGATCTAGCTGAACACTGTGAGCAGGACGCACTGCACTAAATGTAAATAGCAGGAACAGATCTAGCTGAACACTGTGAGCAGGACGCACTGCACTAAATGTAAATAGCAGGAACGGATCTAGCTGAACACTGTGAGCAGGACGCACTGCACTAAATGTAAATAGCAGGAACAGATCTAGCTGAACACTGTGAGCAGGACGCACTGCACTAAATGTAAATAGCAGGAACAGATCTAGCTGAACACTGTGAGCAGGACGCACTGACTGCACTAAATGTAAATAGCAGGAACGGATCTAGCTGAACACTGTGAGCAGGACACACTGCACTAAATGTAAATAGCAGGAACAGATCTAGCTGAACACTGTGAGCAGGACGCACTGCACTAAATGTAAATAGCAGGAACGGATCTAGCTGAACACTGTGAGCAGGACGCACTGCACTAAATGTAAATAGCAGGAACAGATCTAGCTGAACACTGTGAGCAGGACGCACTGCACTAAATGTAAATAGCAGGAACGGATCTAGCTGAACACTGTGAGCAGGACGCACTGACTGCACTAAATGTAAATAGCAGGAATGGATCTAGCTGAACACTGTGAGCAGGACGCACTGCACTAAATGTAAATAGCAGGAACAGATCTAGCCTAATCTATCTAACTCAAATCAAATGACACTGTCTGTCTCTCTCTCTATCAGCACACCGGAACACACACTACACCGGGCCGCCGTGCAGGCGGCCTTATATAGTGTGGGGCGTGTACTAAATCCCCTGAGCCATAATTGGCCAAAGCCACCCTGGCTTTGGCCAATTACAGCTCTCTCTACTGACGGCGCTGTGATTGGCCAAGCATGCGGGTCATAGTGCATGCTTGGCCAATCATCAGCCAGCAATGCACTGCGATGCCGCAGTGAATTATGGGCCGTGACGCGCCACACGAATTTGGCGCGAACGGCCCATAACGTTCGCAATTCGACGGACGGTCGAACAGCCGATGTTCGAGTCGAACATGGGTTCGACTCGAACACGAAGCTCATCCCTATTGGTGACATATATCTCTTGTTCTCTGTCACCCTGGGGGGGGGCCCAATACAGTAGGAAGGGAGCTCACTGCCGAACATGTGAAAGGGCCGTTGTGGGATCGTAGTAAAGGGGTAAAGGGCCCCAGGATAGATAGATATATCTGTCTATCTATCTATCTATATATATTTTATATATATATATTTGCATTTTATATTGCCCCCCTATTTTTGTCCCTGTCCCCCCATGTGCCCCCCCTAAATATGAAAGCTGGAGACGCCACTGAGCATTGGCTGAAAATCACTGCTCGGAACCTGAATTTCTGATTTTGATAATGGAGAAACATGTCTAAGCAGTCAGAAAGGCAGATCTGCTTATAGCCTCTTCTGGAAGCTCACATGACAACACAAGAGAACAATTCGACAGGGAAAGTGCTGTGCCTAACCAGTACTGAATGAACAAGGACATTATCTTCATGAACACTGTAGATTTAAAAAGATTCAAATTAACTTTGAAATTACATTAACATATTATAGAATATATGAGATTTTAGTGATTGAGGATATCATATTACACATGCATTTGTCCCTTTCTCACTCTGTAGCTAGGAAATGCTCTGCATAACTAGTCCCACTCTATTATCTGTCTTTAGTTTCTGTTCTGACCACATGTAATTGCTAGGGCTAGACATACTATAATTGTTTTGATCCGATATTCACCTATGCACACGTTTTGGATTAAAGCTTTCTATGATCTGCAAGATGTCATTTGGATTGAGACACTGGGGGTTATTTACGAAAGGCAAATCCACTTTGCACTGGAAGTGCAAACTACAAGTGCAAAGTGCACTTGAAATTGCACTGAAAGTGCACTTGGAAGTGCAGTCGCTGTAGATCTGAGGAGGACATGCAAGGAAAATAAAAAACAGCATTTTAGCTTGCACATGATTGGATAATAAAATCAGCAGAGCTTCCCCTCATTTCAGATCTACCCCTCAGATTTACAGCGACTGCACTTCCAAGTGCACTTTCAGTGCAATTTCAAGTGCACTTTGCACTTGTAGTTTGCACTTGCAGTGCAAAGTGGATTTGTCTTTCGTAAATAACCCCCACTGTCTGCTAATCCTACTGAGACTGTAAATTCCAGCTGTCTTGCCACAACTCGATCAGTTCAGTGCTTAGATTGGAGAGGCAGAACAGATGTTACATCTTTTGTGGGAGATTATCATAGCAAGGGATGGTCGCAGGCATCTCCAAACTATGGGCCTTCAGCTGTTGCAGAACTGCACGTCGCATGAGGAATTATAAAACTCTGACATTCACAGACATGACTATTAATGATGGTGAATTAGTTCCTGAACAACTGAAGTGCCATATTTTGGAGACCCCTGGTCTAGGGCATGGGTGTCAAACTGGCGGCCCTCCAGCAGTTGCAGAACTACAAGTCCCATGGGGCCTTGCAAGGCTGACCGTTACAAGCTTGATTCCCAGAGGCATAATGGGACTTGTACTTCCGTAACAGCTGGAGGGCGGTCAGTTTAACACCCCTGGACTGTAGGGCACTGTTTTTCAACCTTATATCAGTCAAGGCACCCTTTAAAATTACAGTGGAAGCTCGGATTATGAGCATAAATTGTTCCAGGAGTATGCTTGTAATCCAAAGTACTCGCATATCAAAGTGAGTTTTCCCATTGAAGTCAATGGAAATGAAAATAATTTGTTCCACATTGACTTCAACAGGATGCAATACCGCATGTGTCCAGAGGCGGGGGGTGCCAGAGAGCCTCGGAAACGGCCGAAAAGGCCCGAGCACACTTTGGCTGACTTCGGCAAACCTCAGAAAGACACCGTTCATGAGCCTTTCTGAGGTTTGCCGAAGTCAGCCGAACTGTCCTCGGGCCTTTCCGTGCATTTCCGAACACAGACGATCGGCGCTGTTTGGCGCCCCCCACCTCAGGCCAAAAGCGGTACTGCACATCGCTTTTGGCCTGAATCCTGCTCATTTTGCGAGACAACACTCGCAAACCGGGTTAGGATTTCTAGAAATACAGTGCTCGATTTGCGAAATGCTCGTTAACTGTGTTACTCGTAAACCGAGGTTCCAATGTATGAACAATCTTGTGGCACCCCATTCTAAAATGCACAAAATCGAAACTAATAGTTTTGCATAATGCGCAAAGACACCCAACATTATTTATTCTTCCAAAGCAAATACAGCTTTGCACACTGGTATTGACTAGTATTGCCATGTTTCTTTCCCTCACTTAGTGAATGTGACCCCAATGCTGGCACCCAACGCCCTTCTTATCAACCAATGTCACTGGTTCTTAAGGTGCTGGCGGCTGGAAGGTTGTAATGGTGCACAATAAAAACCTGTGGCTTTGTGTAAACAAAAGCAGGCATGATCCACCCAATGCCTTGTATACAGTTTTTGTGCAATCTTTAGTTACCCCTTGTAGCAGGGAGGTACCTCGCCAGGATCCAGGTCTAATAAACAGCCAGTTCAGTAGCCTCCCTGGCGGTTTTCCCGAGTGTGGCTCGGGGTTAAGATTCAGCACCATTAGCGGTAACCCCAAGCCACACTCGGGATTGCATCGCAGGATCCTGGTGCCTCCTTACTTACCTTGTCCCCGGGATCCTGCGATGTCTCCCGCAGTGTCCGCGGGCTGTGTCCTGTTCCGAAGCCTCTCCGTGCCAGGCTCTGTTCCCTGCGAGCGTCGCGACGCACGGGGGCGGAGCCTGGCGGCAAATTCAAAAAAATTTAAAAAGCATAACACATACAGTACTGTAATCTTACAGATTACAGTACTGTATGAAATGATTTCACATCCCATTTGTCCCCAGTGCTCTGGCCCATGCCCTGCATGCAGTTTTATGTTATATATACTGTTCTTTCTGCCTGGAAACTGGAGATTGTCCATAGCAACCAAAAAGTGTCCCTTTACGTCAAAAATGGCTTTAGACCAGCTAGAAAACAGCGATAATAAATTAGAACACTTGCAGAATTGAGCGATAGTGAATCGTGTGGAAATTTATTTTATTACTATTTATTTTTATTTTTTTAAATTATTATTATTTTTTTATTATATTATAATTTATGTTTTTGTGTTTCAAACTTTATAATACCCGGGATATCTAATAGACTCTTGTTTGGACAGATTTAAGTGTGTTATTGTTAATAATTACAGACCTACAATATAAAACGCCAAATTTCCATGCAAAATAATTGTACCGCTTTCAGCACCTAAAATCAGAAAGAATCATACCGCCAGGGAGGTTAATGAGTCAGCTGTTTTCTGGGCTTTACGTACTTACCAGACCAAGGCTCTAGACTCCCAGTTGGAGACGACTCCACCCTGCAGACAGGAGGTCTGGGCATGGAAGTCAGTGGGACTTCACCTAGGAGAGAGAGGTGGGAGCCAGTGTAGCACGAGTCTACTTGCTGTATGCACGGAGGTGCTGAGCGTCCAGTCTGTGGGAGACAGACCAAGGCCCTAAAGTGTAAGGCCTGAGCTGGAGAGCTGCGTTTACAAGCCAGGAGGGCTGAAAATCTTTTAGCAGGACTGAAATACTGAATACCCCTGCGAGGGAATCTTCTGTGTTTGTTTTGAACTTTCTTTTAAATAAAAGTGGGCAAAACCAGCCCTGAAACGGATAAAAGCAAGTGGTGGTGTCCTTAAAGCGCTACACTTAGAGTGAACCCCTGACAGTTGGTGGAGAAGTGCTTTGGGGCACAATCCGAGATCCCTGCAATCAAGTAAGTTCATCTGTTTATATGAACTGTGTGTGTGAGTGCTTGAGACTGCACAATCTGTGTGAACTGCAAGAGAAAAGCAACGTGCTTTAAAGAGACAGTGCTCTCATTTTTATTTTGCTGGACTGTGCAAAGTTGGTCTGGAGTGTCTGTGATAATGGAGCGGTCAAAGCTCCTAAAAGAAGCAAGGAGTGATCTTGTTGAGAGTCATGGCTGGTGGGCTCAAGAGGAACAGTTACAACCGAGTGGAGAGTCCTGGAAAAGTTCAGCTGGGAGAGTGTGGTCTCCCATGGCAACCAGAGACGAAGTGTCATCTGGATGGTGGGGCTGCTATGAGGAGGTTGCTCACTGTTCCCACAAAGAGGGCTGGGATGCCCGAGACAAGTCATCTGGATGGTGGGGCTCCTATGAAGAGGTGGCTCACTATTCCCACAAAGTGAGCTGGGATGCCCGAGAAAAGTCATCTGGATGGTGGGGCTCCTATGAAGAGGTGGCTCACTATTCCCACAAAGAGGACTGGGATACCCGAGAGTCTGTGATGCCTAGGAGGGCTGCTATTGCCCCTAGCAATGCTGGTGCAAGGAGACCAGTTAGGTACAGAGAAATAAAAGCAGATGCAGTGTAAGAAGCCCAGAAAAGGCATGGAGCCAAGTGTGCTGTCTGCGGTGCAGTGAGTGGGGGCATGTTGTTTCCAACCAGGGCCGGATTTCCCACAAGGCCACTGAGGCCCCGCACTAACATACATAGCCCCCAGGAAGCTGCCGGGTCCAGGAGGAGGCGGAAATGAGACTGCGAGGCTGTGCTGGGCACTGGGAGATCCACGCTGAGCCACTCGTTCTGTGTAAATGGGTGGGCGGCTCTTCTATCCTGGCTCTGCCTGCCTGCAGGGCTGTCTGAGTGGTGGACATGGACGGTGAATGCCGGGGCCCGGGATGAGTGTACTCACACACTACAGAACAGGTAAGACTGAGCAGCAACAATCTGTATGTCAGGAAGTAGGTCAGTCATGTATGTCAGGTAGGTCAGTCATGTATGTCAGTAGTCAGGTCAGTCATGTATGTCAGGTAGGTCAGTCATGTATGTCAGTCATGTATGTCGGTAGTCAGGTCAGTCGTGTATGTCAGGTAGGTCAGTCATGTATGTTAGGAGGTAGGTCAGTCATGTATGTCAGTAGGTAGGTCAGTCATGTATGTCAGTAGTCAGGTCAGTCATGTATGTCAGTAGTCAGGTCAGTCATGTATGTCAGTAGTCAGGTCAGTCATGTATGTCAGTAGTCAGGTCAGTCATGTATGTCAGTAGGTAGGTCAGTCATGTATGTCAGTAGTCAGGTCAGTCATGTATGTCAGTAGTCAGGTCAGTCATGTATGTCAGTAGTCAGGTCAGTCATGTATGTCAGGAGGTAGGTCAGTCATGTATGTCAGTAGTCAGGTCAGTCATGTATGTCAGTGGGTAAATAAAGTGTGATAAAGTGATTTGTGCAACAGGCTCATTAAAGCGGTTGTAAAGACAATTTTTTTTCTTTTTTAAAAATAACAAACATGTTATACTTACCTCCACTGTGCAGCTCGTTTTGCACAGAACCTGGTCTTCTGGGGTCCCTCGGCGCCTGTCTTGGCTTCTCCCCGCAAGAACTAACCCCCTTCATGCGAGCTCTCTTGCATATGGGTTAGTTCTTGCGGGCGTGCTCCCGTGATACAGCCGGTGGCTATAGCAGCTCACTGTATCACTCAGCCCCGCCCCCCAGCGCGCCACGTCATTGGATGTGATTAACAGCAGCGCGAGCGAATGCCTGTGCTGCTTTCAATCCATCCACTCTAGCCAATCAACAGCCAGGCTGAGCGGCGAAGAGGATGTCGGGGGCAAGCGCAGCATGAATGAATGAATAGAAAAGGGTGGAGAATACCGCGCCAATCAGAAACATAAATAGCAGCCAACACTCCAATAAGACCAAATTGTGCAAAATACATAAACATAAATAGTGTAGCGCTAAAATGTATACCTCTGTGCAAAAATTAATATGCAAAAAAAGGAAGAATTATTCCACAGTGAAGTGAAAAGTAATCTTATCTTGTCTCCGGATTACATATTTGTGAAAAAATATCAAATGTGTAGAGTAACAACATATAAAAGAACACTCATATATCAATGAAGATAAGAGGAATGTAAAATGAAAAAATACAAAAAATATCGTGATAAGCTTAAAGTGTCCACATTCCAAAGGAATATAAATACAATCTTAGGGGATGAATTTATTAGAAAAATGTCCAAAATTAAGAGGTGTGGCCACCAAATGGATCTGAAAGTATTCTGTTCCCAGTGATCTATCATGCAAATAAGGCGGATTCCATACAATGCAAATAATCCATAAATGTCTCCTCCATAGTGATCTGATCAACACAAAAGATAAGGTACTCTTACCAACTTTGGTGGACTCACAGGCCGTTGGCGGTGAGTCAGAAAGGCTTGCACTGTCTCAGAATGGAGGACAGTATGGGAGCAGGTCATGTGCTGGTAAACCTCTTCCTCCAAATGGGATGCCAGGATCCTGCCCGAATGGTCTGCGCGATCTCCGTTTAGATCAGAAATGGTAACCATATATAAAGAAAGAAAAAAGGAGCCTCCACATGGTGTAAATCCAACAATTCAATTGGCATTTATTCGATCAATCACGACCATTTAACAGTCCATAAAAGTATAAAAAGGTAGAATCGACTCCAGTATTTAAAAAAGGCAAGCATGGTGTGGGTGGCTGGGTACAGCAAGGAGACCCGACGCGTTTCGTCTGAAGAGACTTCTGCTGGGGTGTATGCCATCCTGCCACCACCACGCTTTTATACACATATTGAATTAGTAAAACATAAACAGCTGATTACAGCATCGCGCGCTCTAACTTCCTTGATACCTGGCGTGCGTTCCAATTACAATCATATGTTTCACATATTAGCCAATAGAAAGGCGAATCCGCCTCTACCACCCAAGCCTCGATATGGATATCCTATTCGGGTACGCTCTCAATGAGCGGAGGTCTGAACTATGTATCAGCCCATAGCAAGTCGTCATCGCGTATGACGCGCACGTGACCGGCGTCACGTGATAACGTCTGACGTGTCATTGGATATACCTCATTACGTCCATCCGGAAGTAGGAACACATTACTAAGGCCGTTGGAGCGCGCTTGCGTTCTAAGTGGATCATCGAGAACGGAAATAATTTAGAGGGATAAATAAATACTGCATACTGAACCGTATGCTAAATTAATGAAACTTTTAGGCCAAGAATAAATTAATGTGTTAAGACAGTTAAAATTTCAAATCGGATCAGGAAGTTAGTATGCATAGTGAAAAGGATTATAGTAAAACATGAATCTAGTGCATCTAGGTTCCTAGACATGAATATAAGATAAGGAATGAATATCCAAACCCATATCCTATCATAGGGCGTATCAAGCCCATATAGTATTAACTAGGCAATGAAATGTGTCAAAGCGCACACATATCTGTGATTAACCAATAAAGTTAAATAAAAATGAGAAAATAAGGATATTAAAACTGACATAAAATGTAAAAAGGAAAAAATAAGAAAAGAAAAAAAAGAAAAAAATATAGAACAAATAAAACAAGATATAACCAGGACCTAATAATTCTGACCAAGGTGAATAAAAACTGCACATAGCCTGATGCAAACCACGCAACCTATATTTTCTCAAAATAAGACTTGAAGTGGTCATCAATCCAAAGGGGGGACTCTAGGCATCTTTTAATACAAGGCTTGAAAGGGCCAATATAAAGAGGAGAAGGAAGAGGGGGGGACATTTATCACGATTGATTTATAAATGAGTTAATGTCCCACTCCACATTAAGCCCATGTGGCGTAAAACATCTTAATTGGTGTATCCAAAAAGTTTCAAGCCTTGATACTCCTCTTACGCATGACTCACCCCTCCAATGGGGGGTGAATTTGTCTATTATTTGGAACCTAGTACCAGTAGGGTCTCGATTGTGACATACTAGATAGTGATTGGGCACACTATGGTTAGTGCGTCCTTTTTTGATGGATTTAATATGTTCATTGACCCTTATGGCAAATGTACGAATGGTCCGCCCTACGTACTGCTTCCCGCAAGGACAGGTGATGAGGTACACTATGTACCTAGTCGAACATGTAACAAAGTGTTTAATGGAATATTCCCTCCCCGTGACGGTTGATCCAAACGTCTCAATCTTACGGGATTTGTGTGTGTTATGTTTACACACCCTACATCGTCGGCAAGGAAAAAAGCCTTTCATATTCTGAAAAAATGAAGGGACAGAGGGGGGGTCAGTTATATTGGGAGCAATCTGCCCTCTCAAGGACATAGCCCCTCTATAAATCACCCCTGCCTGTTCTGGAAGGACTGGTCCTAAAACAGTGTCATTTTTTAGGACTTTCCAATGCCTATGAAAAATGTCCTTGACCTGTTTGTGCTGAATCGAAAAGTTAGTAAGGAAAGACCACTTATGTTTGTTTTCTGAATTACGTTTAGGTTGTTCCGAAATAAGTGTATTCCTGTCCACTAAAGAAACATTATGAATCACTTCATCGATCTCAGATGCATTATAGCCCTTGTCAGTAAATCTGGATTTTAAGATATTAGCTTGATCGAAATAGTCAGTGAGTTGTGAACAGTTGCGTCTTATTCGCAACAACCGGCTACGGGGAACGGATCTCAGCCATGCTGCATGGTGGCAGCTGTCGATCGGAATGTATCCATTCCGATCGGTGGCCTTGAAGAAGGTCTTCGTAGTAAGGTGACCATCAACCACCGCGATCTCAAGGTCCAGAAAGTGAATAGTCGACCGACTGGCTTCGTAGGTCAACTCTATCCCAATCTGGTTATTGTTCAAAGTACCCATAAATTCATCCAGAGATTCCATATTTCCTCTCCATAGGAGGAGGATGTCATCGATATACCTGGCCCACAACACCAATTGTGGTGGTGTCTACACCTTGGACCCACCACAATTGGTGTTGTGGGCCAGGTATACCGACGACATCCTCCTCCTATGGAGAGGAAATATGGAATCTCTGGATGAATTTATGGGTACTTTGAACAATAACCAGATTGGGATAGAGTTGACCTACGAAGCCAGTCGGTCGACTATTCACTTTCTGGACCTTGAGATCGCGGTGGTTGATGGTCACCTTACTACGAAGACCTTCTTCAAGGCCACCGATCGGAATGGATACATTCCGATCGACAGCTGCCACCATGCAGCATGGCTGAGATCCGTTCCCCGTAGCCAGTTGTTGCGAATAAGACGCAACTGTTCACAACTCACTGACTATTTCGATCAAGCTAATATCTTAAAATCCAGATTTACTGACAAGGGCTATAATGCATCTGAGATCGATGAAGTGATTCATAATGTTTCTTTAGTGGACAGGAATACACTTATTTCGGAACAACCTAAACGTAATTCAGAAAACAAACATAAGTGGTCTTTCCTTACTAACTTTTCGATTCAGCACAAACAGGTCAAGGACATTTTTCAAAGGCATTGGAAAGTCCTAAAAAATGACACTGTTTTAGGACCAGTCCTTCCAGAACAGGCAGGGGTGATTTATAGAGGGGCTATGTCCTTGAGAGGGCAGATTGCTCCCAATATAACTGACCCCCCCTCTGTCCCTTCATTTTTTCAGAATATGAAAGGCTTTTTTCCTTGCCGACGATGTAGGGTGTGTAAACATAACACACACAAATCCCGTAAGATTGAGACGTTTGGATCAACCGTCACGGGGAGGGAATATTCCATTAAACACTTTGTTACATGTTCGACTAGGTACATAGTGTACCTCATCACCTGTCCTTGCGGGAAGCAGTACGTAGGGCGGACCATTCGTACATTTGCCATAAGGGTCAATGAACATATTAAATCCATCAAAAAAGGACGCACTAACCATAGTGTGCCCAATCACTATCTAGTATGTCACAATCGAGACCCTACTGGTACTAGGTTCCAAATAATAGACAAATTCACCCCCCATTGGAGGGGTGAGTCATGCGTAAGAGGAGTATCAAGGCTTGAAACTTTTTGGATACACCAATTAAGATGTTTTACGCCACATGGGCTTAATGTGGAGTGGGACATTAACTCATTTATAAATCAATCGTGATAAATGTCCCCCCCTCTTCCTTCTCCTCTTTATATTGGCCCTTTCAAGCCTTGTATTAAAAGATGCCTAGAGTCCCCCCTTTGGATTGATGACCACTTCAAGTCTTATTTTGAGAAAATATAGGTTGCGTGGTTTGCATCAGGCTATGTGCAGTTTTTATTCACCTTGGTCAGAATTATTAGGTCCTGGTTATATCTTGTTTTATTTGTTCTATATATTTTTCTTTTTTTTCTTTTCTTATTTTTTCCTTTTTACATTTTATGTCAGTTTTAATATCCTTATTTTCTCATTTTTATTTAACTTTATTGGTTAATCACAGATATGTGTGCGCTTTGACACATTTCATTGCCTAGTTAATACTATATGGGCTTGATACGCCCTATGATAGGATATGGGTTTGGATATTCATTCCTTATCTTATATTCATGTCTAGGAACCTAGATGCACTAGATTCATGTTTTACTATAATCCTTTTCGCTATGCATACTAACTTCCTGATCCGATTTGAAATTTTATCTGTCTTAACACATTAATTTATTCTTGGCCTAAAAGTTTCATTAATTTAGCATACGGTTCAGTATGCAGTATTTATTTATCCCTCTAAATTATTTCCGTTCTCGATGATCCACTTGGAACGCAAGCGCGCTCCAACGGCCTTAGTAATGTGTTCCTACTTCCGGATGGACGTAATGAGGTATATCCAATGACACGTCAGACGTTATCACGTGACGCCGGTCACGTGCGCGTCATACGCGCTGACGACTTGCTATGGGCTGATACATAGTTCAGACTTCCGCTCACTGAGAGCGTACCCGGATAGGATATCCATATCGAGGCTTGGGTGGTAGAGGCGGATTCGCCTTTCTATTGGCTAATATGTGAAACATATGATTGTAATTGGAACGCACGCCAGGTATCAAGGAAGTTAGAGCGCGCGATGCTGTAATCAGCTGTTTATGTTTTACTAATTCAATATGTGTATAAAAGCGTGGTGGTGGCAGGATGGCATACACCCCAGCAGAAGTCTCTTCAGACGAAACGCGTCGGGTCTCCTTGCTGTACCCAGCCCCCAGCCACCCACACCATGCTTGCCTTTTTTAAATACTGGAGTCGATTCTACCTTTTTATACTTTTATGGACTGTTAAATGGTCGTGATTGATCGAATAAATGCCAATTGAATTGTTGGATTTACACCATGTGGAGGCTCCTTTTTTCTTTCTTTATATATGGTTACCATTTCTGATCTAAACGGAGATCGCGCAGACCATTCGGGCAGGATCCTGGCATCCCATTTGGAGGAAGAGGTTTACCAGCACATGACCTGCTCCCATACTGTCCTCCATTCTGAGACAGTGCAAGCCTTTCTGACTCACCGCCAAGGGCCTGTAAGTCCACCAAAGTTGGTAAGAGTACCTTATCTTTTGTGTTGATCAGATCACTATGGAGGAGACATTTATGGATTATTTGCATTGTATGGAATCCGCCTTATTTGCATGATAGATCACTGGGAACAGAATACTTTCAGATCCATTTGGTGGCCACACCTCTTAATTTTGGACATTTTTCTAATAAATTCATCCCCTAAGATTGTATTTATATTCCTTTGGAATGTGGACACTTTAAGCTTATCACGATATTTTTTGTATTTTTTCATTTTACATTCCTCTTATCTTCATTGATATATGAGTGTTCTTTTATATGTTGTTACTCTACACATTTGATATTTTTTCACAAATATGTAATCCGGAGACAAGATAAGATTACTTTTCACTTCACTGTGGAATAATTTTTCCTTTTTTTGCATATTAATTTTTGCACAGAGGTTTACATTTTAGCGCTACACTATTTATGTTTATGAATGAATGAATGAATGAATGATTTGTATAGCGCTGCATTTGCGAACTGAATCGCCTCAAGGCGCTGGATCCGGCCTGTGTTGTCAAGCTTCTCAGAAGAGGTAGGTCTTGAGTTTCTTTCTGAAGGCAGGTGAAAATTGTAGGGAGTTTCTTACTGCTATAATCTTTAAAAGGCATTTTGTGCATTACAGAGTATTTTCAGTCTGTACAATTAAAACCAGTTATTTTCAGCCCCGGTTCACACTGAGGCAGCGCAACTTGCAGCGCGACTGCCTCAGGCGACCTGGACACGACAGGGGTGGCGACTTGCAAAATTACTTCTATATAGAAGTCTATGCAAGTCGCCTCAAGCCGCCCCCAAAGTAGTACAGGAATCTTTTTCCTAAGTTGGAGCGACTTGCGTCGCTCCGATTAGAACGGTTCCATTGTACAGAACGGGATGCTACTTGTCAGGCGGCTAAGTCGCCTGACAAGTCCTCCTAGTGTGAACCGACCCTCAGTGTTCTCATGCATGGAGATATGTTTTTAATAGATCTATTGTGCAGTGAACTATAAAGGACGAAAATGGTGGTGTGTGTGTGTGTGTGCTGGGGGCGGCATTGAAGGACCCAGCCTTGGGGTGGCAAAGGGAGTAAATCCGGCCCTGTTTCCAACTGCCCGCTGTCAATGCAAAGGGATGTGACCAGCCGAAGGTCAGTTTCTGCAGTTTGGAAGCCTGATCTGAGTGCCTGGAAGGAGCAACAGACTGACTATGTGACTGCACACACAGGAGTGGAAGTGACCCCAAATGGGAGATCCACGGGTTGTGCTAAAAAGGAATTGCCTTGCTGCAGTGCCCTATTCAGTGGGGAGGCAAGTGTTATATTTAAAACTGATAATGTGTTGCTTAATGAGGAGATTAAAAATGTGTTAAATAAGGGGTTAATGCGACTTGCTGAAACAGCAGGGTCATATAAAGCTAATGAGCAATGTATTTCTGATAATGTTCTTGAAAAGTATAGTACTGACAAGAAACATCTTTCAGATGCTGCTGAGCCACTCTGTCCTGTGTCTCCTGGGGCAGTTAGAGCGGTACTGCGTAGTACCTCTGCTGGGAGCGCAGAGAAAGTAGACTGGGACAGATGGACAACAAGCCTGTTGACTTTAATAAAAGAGATCTCGGTTTGTAACGTTAGAGCGGACACAATTGCTGCTGGAGGCACTGCAGAGCAGTTTTTGGACCAGGGCTCGCTTGCTGCTGTTGCAGATGGTATCCCGCACCAGACTGAAGGGCCAAGTGAGCACATGGCAGAGGTTGTGCCCACAATGCACCAAGGATATGATGATGTAGTAATTAATAAGGTAATGCCAAATGTGTTAATGGAACTGCCAGAGGGCACAGGTGTATATAATGATGATCAGGGATCAGGATAGTTGCTGGAAGAGGATCATGTGCCAGTGGAGTTGGTGGTTAGTGATGTTGCCATGGGAAACAACCACTCAGCTTGGGGGTGTTTTTCAAATAAGGGGACAGGACAATTTCACCACATCAAAGGGACGATGGGGCTGTGTATCGTCAAATGTTGGGTGAGAACCTCCTTATCTCAGCCTGGGCATTGAAAATGGGTCGTGGGTGAGTATTCCAGCATGACAATGACCCAAAACACATGACTAATGCAACAAAGGAGTGGCACAAGAAGAAGCACATTAAGGTCCTGGAGCGGCCAAGCCAGTCTCCAGACCTTAATCCCATAGAAAATATGTGGAGTGAGCTGAAGGTTTGAGCTACCAAACGTCAGCCTCAAAACGTTAATGACTAGGAGAGGATCTGCAAAGAGGAGTGCATCCCTCCTGAGATGTGTGCAAACCTGGTGGCTGACTACAAGAAAGGTCTGATCTCTGTGATTGCCAACAAGGGTTTTGCCACCAAGTACTAAGTCATATTTTGCGAAGGGGTCAAATACTTATCTCACTCTTAAAAATGCAAATCAATTTACAACTTTTTTGAAATGCGTTTTTTCTGGATTTTTTTGTTGTTATTCTGTCTCTCACTGTTAAAATAAACCTACCACTAAAATTATAGACTGATCATTCTTTATCAGCGTGCAAACGTACAAAATCAACAGGGGATCAAATACTTTTTCCCCCACACTGTACCTGTTCTGTGCAATTTCACAGAGCGGCCCCTAAACCTCATCTTCTGAGGTTCCCTGCCAGTGTCCTCGACTCCTCCTCCTCTTGGTGTGCACCATAGGAAGCCGCTTGCTATGGTGGTCCACCTGCAGGCTCACTCCCAAGCTGGGCTGTGTGTGTCCATAGATGCATCATGACTCATGGTTCACCCCTGCTCCCTCTTTAAAGTTTTTTACTGGCAGCAGCAGGAGCCGAAGGCTCTCGCTGCTGCCTCTGCCCTGTGACTGAAGAGAGACCGGCTACAGACAGGCACAGTGCTGGATCGAGAGAGTACGCAGGTAAGTATTTGGTGAGGGGAGCATACAATGCATTAGGGTAAAAAATGTCTAGCCTTTACAACCACTTTAAGTTTACATAGAGCATCACTATGAGACTGAGCTGACACCCAGAGATGGTGCAAGGGGACCTGCATAATACCTGATATTTTGCTCACCCTGTTCTCTCCACCTAGCAGCATGTTCCTTCTCAGCACATGTGCATGCAGCATAGCCTGACTCCTAGTGCTGCCTCTCCCCGCTCATTCTGGGATCTGCTATGGAAATTACAAGGGGCTATTACAGTTCATTATTTTCTTAATGAATACATAACAGCATTGGTGTTTTTATATCTGCCCGGAGTTCAGCTTTAATAAAATGCCAACCTGGTTGCCATTGTCCCCTTTGCCCACCAGCACTACACACTGCACTTCTAGTAATGAGTGGCATTGTAATTGGGATAAGGACCACAAACTGAGGTCACTCGGCGGTTTAAATAAATGAACTTTGCATTGGTAACAACAGGTATCCGTTGGCCATACATCCACCACAACGCCTCACATAGCATATGTTGTCACATACATGTAAAGAGAAGAGCGCTCCAAATATAGTGCGGGTAAACCAAGCAACTTTTATTAAAACAAGAGTGACGCTTACAAAATTAAGATAATGCAGGCACAAATAATCAATTCCTCACCGCCACATCCTTCCACAATGGATGTATTGATATCAGTGCGCTATGCTCCGATCTATTTAAAGAGCAGAGTGACCTCAGTTTGTTTGAAGTTCTACTCTCTCTGCTAAGGGTTTACATTTGTCATAGTGGTGGAATTGATGTCATGGGAGGGGATGCTAATTAGAATTGGAGGAGGATTTTTTGGCCTCTGAAGGGCTGAAAGAACAAGGTCAAGGTCCCACAGAGTCACAGGGGAACAATGTGCACAACAACCTGCACAAAGGCTTTAACTAAGGAAAAAGTCAATGGTCACTAAAACAGAATGGCCCAGGTGTAGATTTGCCCCTTGATGGTACTCAAGGCCAGATGCTGGCCCAGAGAAGACTGGAGGAATGACAGAATGGGCTCTCTGAGGTACTTACCATAAAAGAATTCTCACCAAAGCAAAGAGCCTTCCAGGTGCAATGATAAATTTTGCGATATGAAGAATGCCCAGCCTTTAGGAGCAAAGGGATGTCCAATTCTGATAGGCCCTGCCCCTCAGCTATTAAAGCCAACAACCATGATGCAGAATGGTGGACTGGCCCTTGGTCCAGGTGATCTGGAAGATCCCACAGAGTACCATGTCAGCAATGGCCAGTTTGGTATTCCCTTCCATCTTGATTCTGCACAACACACAAAAGAGGAACTGTGAAGGAGGAAAGGTTTAACTGATCTGTGGGAGTCCCCAAAGCATCCAATGGAAAGGCCTGAAGGTCCCTGGATCTGGTGACAAATCTGTTCACAACCTTCATCCCCAAAGGATGGCAAAAAAGTTCAGAACATCTCCTGGTGGAGAGTCTATTTCCCCGGATCCAGACACTGGTGGATGAGAAGATCCCCCTTCCATGCCTGGGATGTGGATGATGGACAGGGATGGAACTTGCAGTTTTGCCCAAGTGAGAATCAAGTGCCCCTCTCATTAAGCAGCAAGGCTTTTGGTACTTCCTTTATGGTTGATATAAGCCACTGCTGTAGCATTGTCATACTAAATTCTGGTCAGGTGACCTTGCAGCTGAGAGATCCAGCATAGGGTGGACAACTGAATTTCCCTGAGCTCCAGGATGTTGATGGGAAGCCAAGCATCCTCAAACAAGTTCACTGCACTGAGAGGACATCCAGGTCTCCTCCCCAATGTGATAGACTAGCATCCCTCATCAGAACTTTCCACGTCTTTGGTAAAGTGTTTCCCTGACTCCAGGACAGGATTGGAAATCCAAAACGCCAAGGAGAGTCTGGTCTTGCAAGTCAGACACTTGGGGCAGTCTAAGGACCACATCTGTTTACAACTTCACATTCTGGCAGTTTTAAGATAAACTGTGGGGGGCGCTAGGTCTATATAAAACGGTGAACTGAATAACATCTAAAATGAAAAAACACAACAGTGTACCATGCAAAATTGCTATATGAGTATATAGACTATATACCACAAGTGCATATGCCAAAAGGATGACAACCATATAATCCCTGCATGCAAGGTAAAATAATATCTTAGTGACAACCAAAATGTATACCAAAAAAGTATAGGAAAAATTGTATGAATGAAAATAGTCCACATGCAATTGAAAAATAATAGACAAATCAATATAAATATAAATGAATCTTCCACTGCTGCAAGATATATGAATCAATAAAGGTGAATCTTCCTCTGTGTAGTTGCACAACCTCCACCAGCTGTAGTATACACCCAAAGTGCTCAGAAAGTGGATGTCCGCTTACCAGAAGATGTTGACCTTTTTAATTAAAAAAAAAAGGTCAAGAATAGCCTTTGCAAGAATTGGCTTGCTGCCATGGTATGGATAAGCCTTGTAGGTAACCTGTTCCTCTCCCCCAGTGGGACGTCAAGGAATATAAAGAAGGATACAAGAAGGACTAGAATAGTGTAATCCCATTTATTTAAAAACAATTAAAAACACACAAAGCCGAATGGCTGCTTTCATTTGAGAGTGCCCTCGCCCGGCACTGAGGCTGAACCGCTCGTATGATCTATGAACTCCGCTCTGCGAGTGGTAGCTGGTGTGCGCTTCACCAACAGCTGCCGACCATATACATTATACATTTTTATCACAGAATGTGAAGTTGTATAGGTCTGGAGAGAAACAGAGTATGAACAGCCTCAAAGGAAGCTACCTTCAGGCACTCACATGGGCATGAATCAAGAGCTGCCCCTTTGACCAAAGGGTCTGGGCATGAGAGTGGAGGCACAGAAATTTGTTCTAGTGCAGGAAGATCCTGTTCAGGGCCATAACCAATATCAGACCCACCTACTCCATTGTTGAGTCCATGAACAACTTCTGAAGGTAGAACATGCATCTGAATATCTGCACTGTCCTCTGACCATTGGCTCACAGGGCTTGGGAGGACTATCCTGGTGAAGACCCAGGGTGCCATGAACAGGGAGAAGGCAGCAAATTGGTATTAGTGTGTGTCAGCAAAATGCACATAGTGTTAATGGAGGAAAGATGAAGATGTGCACATTAGCTCCCTTAATGTCCACGGAGACCATAAAGTCCAGGTAGAAGAGAGGCAATGACAAACGTGTGCAGTTCTATGTAGAACTTTTGAACATGCAGGCATAAGTTGAATGTTTTTAGATCCAAAATGGGCTGTTTCCATTTGCCTTAGGAATAGTAAACAGGTTTGAGCAAAAACCCTGAAATCTTTCCTTGTTTATAACTATAGTAATGACTCTTACTGAAGCTGCTGCATAGAAGAGCCGCTAAAGCGGCTACTTTACATTGTAGCAAAGTGTCATTCCTTCAGTGTTGTTACATGAAAAAATATAATAAAATATTTACAAAAATGTGAGATACTGTACACAATGACTAAACTCCATGAACACAATAAACCTGAAGCAAATTGAATGAGAGCACTGCTTACAGGAACCCGATGAATCATGGATGACTAGCATTCATATGTTACCAGGAAGTAAGCTTACACACCAATACAGCTGGCAGGGGTCTATTAAAAGTAATGTCTGCAGCGTCAGTATCAGTTTAGGTGGAACTGATTAAAGCATGCCCCATACAGCAATTGTGTGTTAAGTTTTAGCTTGACTTGCACTTATTGGCCGGCTTAAGTAAAGCAGGACTTTTTGATGAATGTGCTAAAGTTTAAAAAAAAAAGTAACAAAGAAGTTTACACACAATAGCTTAAAGTCTGCAAAAAGTGGAGAAAATTTTTAACCTCTATAAGTTTATTTCATTTGTTGTTTGTTCCCAATGGAAACATTTCCCTTGTCTCATGTGCTGATGTCAAGGGTATTAGAGACGGGAGGACTGGAAACCTCTCCACTCGCTGGGGCAGATCTGCTTCACATGTTTTGGAATTGTCCGGGTCTAAGGATTTTTAGGCAGGGATGATTTAATTTTTTTGAACATACAATTAATCTTCCAATACCTCAAACCTCAGGAGTTGCACTGTTAGGTATTCTAAATGACTTTGTTCCAAGGACTTGTATTTTGTTACGTATGTTACTATTTTATGCACGTAAAGTACCGTATTTATCGGCGTATAACACGCACTTTTTTCCCCTTAAAATCAGGGGAAAACCGTGCGTGTTATACGCCGATACCCGCTAATTGT
The DNA here is from genome assembly GCA_037952835.1 of Lithobates septentrionalis. Lineage (NCBI taxonomy): Eukaryota > Metazoa > Chordata > Amphibia > Anura > Ranidae > Lithobates > Lithobates septentrionalis. Next base: position 28,336 of record JBBDGP010001033.1, read on the forward strand.
GAGCTATCGGCGGCCGCCGACATTCACATAGTGAGTAGTTTTAAATATGGCGCTGCAGAGTTCGGAGGGACTCGGCGGAGCTGAACGAGCGCTGCCAAAATCACAGAGCCGAGATACACCGAGTGTATTCGGCTCTTTCCGGCGCCGCTCACAGTCACGCCCAGTCCCGCCATTGGACCTGTGTTATGTCCATCATAGGGCGGGACTGTGAGCGGCGCCGGAAAGAGCCGAATACACTCGACTATGCGTATCTCAGCGGCATTCGTTCAGTTCCGCCGGCGCCGAGTCCCTCCGAACTCCGCGGCGCCATATTTAAAACACAAACTACTGTCGGCGGCGATCAAGCATGAACACTGGGGGCAAGGCTGCACTGACCACTGGGGCAAAGCTGCACTGACAAGACTGCACTGGGACAAAGCTGCACTGACAAGGCTGCACTGACACTGAAAAGGCTGCAATGACACTAACAAGGCTGCAGATGGACACTGATAAGGCTGCATTGATGGGCATTTAAATGTAAGTTTTTTTTCCTTAAACTTCCCTCCTAAAAGTTTTTTTCCTTAAAATTCTCTCCTAAACTTGGGGTGCGTGTTATACGCCGATAAATACGGTAATATTGTTACAATGGAAGGATGCTAATCCACCCACAGCTTCAAGGGTTTTGAATGGTGAGCTACCCAAGTTTAAATTTATAAGGGTAGGGCATGCTCTAAGAAATTTACTAAAATATGGCAACCATGGTTGGACGGCTCTAATTTCTTTTTGGGAGAAGTTCTATCCTCACAAATTACCTGAGGGGTCTATATGTTTCTAATATTTGGTTGTAATCACGGTTGGGATTAGCTACTTTAGGATTTCAGTTGCATTTTGTTGGCCAATCAGGGGACTATGGCACTCGTATGTACAATGGGTCAAAAAAGTATTTAGTCAGCCACCAATTGTGCAAGTTCTCCCACTTAAAAAGATGAGAGGCCTGTAATTGTCATCATAGGTATACCTCAACTATGAGAGACAAAATGTGGAAACAAATCCAGATAATCACATTGTCTGATTTTTGAAAGAATTTATTTGCAAATTATGGTGGAAAATAAGTATTTGGTCAATATCAAAAGTTCATCTCAATACTTTGTTATATATCCTTTGTTGGCAGAATTTGCACAATTGGTGGCCGACTAAATACTTTTTTGCCCCACTGTATGTTGTATGAATGAGAATGTGAGTGTTTGATCTTTTCCTTCTGAGGTGTTCTCGGCCCGATGATTTCTGTGAGGTACCACTGATGTTCCTCCTCCATCCCTCACCAATCTCCATTCTCTTTGGGAATGAGTGGGTTCTGGAAGGGATATCCTTGGTTTAACCCCTTTTATGGTATAAATCTGTACACTGGTGATCATTTTATTATACACGATTTATATAGCGCCAACAGTTTACACAGCGCTTTTACAATGTGGGGGGGGGACGGCACATGTACAGTACAATACAGAAGGGACAGGAGGGCCCTGCTCATAGAGCTTACATTCTAAAGAGAGGGGTGGTGGTACAAAAGGTAATAGATGCGGGGAATGATTTGATGGGGGTGGCTCGGGGACAGTTGTTAGGTGGGTGTGGGATAGGAGCGGAGGGGGCGATTTGGGTGATATCTGCAGATGACGTCAGTGATGTAGCTGGGGGCGATGTTGTGGATGGCCTTGTATGTTGTGGTTAGCATTTTGAATTTTATACGGTGGGGTAGGGTAAGCCAGTGAAGGTATTGGCAGAAAGAAGCAGTCACGGATCGGTTAGTGAGGTGTATTAGTTTAGCAGCATTCATAATAGACTGAATGGGGGATATTTACTGACTGTCTCTTCTAATGGTGCCTTCTATTTTGTGTGATGTTTTCTTGTTTGTATTTATGAAAAAGAGATTTGAACACCTATTAAAAAAAAAAAAAAGTCCCTACATCTAGCCCAGTTTGTAGACGTGATAACCTTTGCATACACCAATCAATATACGCTAATTGGGATTTTTTTCTACCAAAAATATTTAGCAGAATACAAATTGGCCTAAATTGATGAAGAAATTAGATTTTTTTACATATTTTTATTGGATGTTTTATAGCAGAAAGTAACATTTTTTTTTTCTCAAATTTGTTTATTTTTTGTTTGTAGCACAAAAATTAAAAAGAAAAAAAACGCAGAGATGATCAAATACCACCAAGAGAAAGCTCTATTCGTGGGAAAAAAAGGACATAAATTTGGGTACAACGTTGCACGATCGCTCCACCATCAGTTAAAGTATCGCAAAAAAATGGCCTGGTCATTAAGGGGGTAAATCCTTCCGGGGCTGAAGGAAGTAAAGAGCATGTATACAGGAAGGCAGGTCTTAGCCCAGAAGTCAGGCAAGTGTGTAGAGGGTTCCCCCCCATAAAAAGCATCATCAGGTGCCTGCATAGACAGGATGGAAAATCAGTTTGTGATTACCTCAGCTGCTGGTCAATGCAGCAAATGTAGACTGTTCTAAACAATAATTTGGACAAAACTATTTTACTTCATGAGCACAGAGATACCAAGCTTAAAACTACACAATTTCACATGTTCCTTATTTTCCCTTTATTTAATATATTATTTTACAAAAAAAAAAAAAAACAAACATCAAAAAGAACATACATTACTCATGTGAACAGAAACAAAATTAAATATATATTACACAGAGATGGGCAGTAGCAGTTGTACTATGATGTGTGCATCACACACGGTCATGTATGTCACCTATTATTTTCTGAGAGGGAAGATGACCACTATAGAGCGCAAACTGAGCTACTTGGTACCCTACCTTGATACCTCAGCTGGACATCCCTTAAAACTTTAGGCTACATGTTCCAGTTAACCCACAGTTCCTTTTGCAGGAAAAGGCTGATAGGGTTTTGCAGTGGAAAAAAACAAAGCATATTCCCCTACAGAAAAGATTGCTGTATTACATCCATGTGGGGCTAAGGTTCAGCTGTTTACAAATGGATTTTTAGGAGAAAGGGTGTACCCTCTATGTAACAATGGAAGGGGTCATCAGGCATTTTTTCTTTTTTTGTGCAGGGCTGCAGTGAACACCTACAATGGAGAACTACACAGTACTGCAAACTTGTGATGAATTGTGAGACTGGTATGAATGCCTTTAGAACTTTGTGTGCAGCGGAGTCCTAATTCAGCAACGGCTGAAATTTATATATAAAGAACATTTTCCACTCACCACTCAAATTCCTACTGGGAGAACATTGCAATTTACAGCATGAGAGAAGGAATGTGTTTGAACTGCAACAATGCACCAAAGGTCTCAGGAAAAGTGTTGATTCACAAACTGTACAAAGCAGAGGTAGTCATACTTTGAGATTCAAAGGTTATGAAATAACCACTTGCATGTATAAGTATATAAAAAGCACCACTAAAGGTCTGTCAGGTATTTATTGAGAAGTCTGTTAGTCACGCATGTATTCTCTAGGTAAGCTCATTAAAAATGGTTTTGAATGTTTTACACTGCAGTGAACTCCACTTAAATCACTAATGTGGCATTATAAACATATGGGAACTTGCCATTTAGAAAACATACTTTAAAGGCACCATTGACACTGAGGCCTGGTTCACACCTTTGCACATTTTAGTGCGTTTTTAGTTTTGCAGAAACATACTAAAGTCCATTTAACATGGTTTCCTATGAGTCATGCTCACATCTGTGCATTTTATGCAAAGGACTGGAGACTTTTGTTCTGATTTTTGGTTCCATAGACTTCAATGGATCATAAATGTGTATTGGAAAATGCACCTGGAATATACAAACTGCAATCTGAGTAGGTGTGAACCAGGCCTGAAGGACAAGTGAGGCTAGAAATAATGTCTGGGGTAGTGAAAGCCATCCTTAGGTGGTCAACTTTTATTTGCTCGGGGGCCACAGCAATGGCTATTGGTTAGTCTTGATCGGTAGTTTTAAGAGAACTATTGCTTCATTAGATCAAGACTAACATACAACCCAACTATGTCTACCCTGGTGGTTTTAAAGTAAACCTGTCATATGAAGTGCGCAACTACCTTTCCAACTCTCCCAGAATTTTCTAATGTACTTGGACTGTCTCTTTAATAACAGGATTATTGCGCACAAAGGTCTTGGCTTCTGCCCCAAACACTTTGACAAACCCCAGTACACATGTTAGTTGCCAAGGCTCAGGTAATTGACTGTTGAACAACACAGACATGTGACATAGTGGACCGAAATCGAGAAATGCTAAGACTTCACGGGGGGCTGCATTTATCTACTGAGGGCCACACCTAGATAATTTTAATAAAACGTTATGGAACTTTGGAACTTATTATAGTAAAAAAGGCAACTTACAAAATGTAATCCTAGTGAAAGGGGCCATAAAAAAAAAACCTTTCCTGAAGTATTTAGCTGCAATATTATGTAACGTGTAATTTATCAACTGGAAAACAGCTGGGGGTGCATTCATTTACAATTTTTTTTTTTACCTAAAACCATTTAGAGCCACAGAGAGAGTGAGTTTGATTGACATGCCTGCTCTAAGTCAAAGCAGCGATTAAAGCAGAACTATACCCATCAATCTTCACTGATTACCAAACCAGTTACATTCAAGGCAAGTCATGAATGATAACTGCCATGGTTGCTTGTGCTTGCAAAACAACAGTCAAGCCATTAAATGGTTGGTTTGATAACTGATCACATATGCAGGCCTATGGCAACTGCAGATAGAGGCTAAAATGGCAGCTTCCTTGGTTGTAAAACAGGGTATAGTTCCACTTTAAGGCCTAAACAGGACAGCTCCCCTGGGATTGGGAAGGTTCTCCAGGTGGTGAATTGAAAATATACATGCAAGCAGCTTTTGATACCAGTTCTTCAGCTACACAATTACAGTCTGTACACTTCTGGAGCCAGGTTTACTTTATTTTCTATTTAACATAGCCCTCTTTTTTTCTGCATTTTGAGCCCAATTAAACAAAAGGAGATTGCTTCCAGCGCAAGAGATTTTTTTATAACAGGAACTCAAAACACATCAACTGAAGTAAACAGATTCAGGCTCTTATTTTAATCTCTATAAACAAAATAGCAGTACATTGCTAGAGTGGCCATATATTCATACAGACTAAGACGTACATTTTATCAAAGTGTAGTGCAATTCTAGAACAGATTTCATAGAACAAAGGCATTGGTTCCATTCTCACAATGAGTCACGACCAACATACATAAAGAAAAAAAAAAAAAAAAAAAAAACACAATAAAAAGAAAAATTATGTACACAAAAACAATTTTTTTTTTTTTTTTACTAAAAGTTTTTTCTCATATATTTAACTTCTGTGTTAAAAAAGTAGTCCATAAACTCTTGAGGTGTAAGGTGTTTTTATATATTCAAAAAGGGAGACGCTATCTTTTTGGCATGCAAGTAATTCTTCCCATAGGGAGCACATTGTTTAGGTCTCTGTTGTCCCGTAATATGACCCATGCCTGAAAAAGAAATAAATGATGATCAGGAAACATGTACACTGGAATTTACACAGTTGTAATGTACATAAATGAACTGCTTTATCTGCCAAAGGATTTGTAATGCTTCCTAGACACTTCCACGGCTAATTAGCTACTAACTGATTGCATCAAAATCTGCTGCCCCCAGCCAGAAAGTTGTCAATGGGAAGAAGGTTTACCTTCCAACATGACAATGACCCAAAGCACACAGCAAAAATGACCATACAGTGGTTGAAGGAGAAAAAGGTGAATGTCCTTGCATGGCCTAGTCAGAGCCCAGACTTAACCCCCATTGAGAATCTTTGGAATGACTTGAAGACTGCAGTCCACAAATGGTCACCATCAAATTTAACTGAACTTGAGCAGTTCTTCAAAGAAGAGGGGGCAAATATTGCAAAGTCTAGATGTACAAAGTTAGTAGAGACATATCCCAACAGACTCAAGACTGGAATTTAAGCAAAAGGTGGTCCAACAAAATACTGACATATGGGGGGGGGGGGGGTGATCCTTTTTCCAACTCAATGATTCTGTTTTTGAATTTTTTATATTTTTTCTGACATGTTGGTGTTCTCTCTCTCTTGGATGTTATAAGCTGCACTGAGTAAATACAGCTGAATAAAACAAACGGTCTTCATTTCAGGCTGCAAAGCAACAAAATGGGATTTTAAAGAGGGGCAATTCTTTTCTATACCCAACTGTACAACAGGGGGTCTCCAAACTTTCTAAACAAAAAGGGCCAGGTTACTTTCCTTCAGACTTCAGGGGGTCGGAATGTGGCCAGTGGGAGTAAATGATGCCCCATTGTTGGTGTCAGTGGGAGGAATTGTGCCCCATTGTTGGGGCAGAACAGAATTCTATTAAACACTTTAAAATTACATATTGAACCCAGAAGTCTGCAATGTCTCTGATTCAGACTGGTGCAAATGTCAAAAGACTTCCCCCACTACGAGGAGAAGGTGACCTGGTCAGTATAGTACTATTTTTGGTACCAGTCTCTTTTTATATATGTGTAGCCATGTGCACTTATGTTCATACATACTTTCCAGATAAATTATCTGCACAATCGTTTCGGACACCTCTAAAGAGGAATCCTCGAAACGCGTTAATTGTCATCTTTTTTGTCATATAAAATTCTATAATATCACATGTTTATCTATATGATCTTTTTGTATGTTCTATAAAGGTTTCTAATCATTTGTACCAATAAAATTATACATATATTTTTTAACTACCTTGGACCTTCATTTAATGCCGATACAGTCCCACTCCTAGAAAGATATAATTGTGTATCTATATCAGGGATGATGGCACTTCACCTACTATAGCCAGATCTATTCTCTTACTACAAGGAAAGGAGGCATCATTTCATTGTGAGGAGCGCTTCAGGGCAGACTCTGTGGACTTAGGGGTCCAAGGTTTGTGATAAGTACTAAGCCTTTGTGTTGAGGTCAAAGCCTGTGGAGAGTGAAGGCATCCCTTTCGCCAAGTAAAGGTAATACCTGTAGAAGACTAAGGCTGGCCATAAATGAGAAAATGACTTGGTTCTCCCATCCATACATTTGATGTGAATGGGGAAATCCCCCCCGGTGCACTATTGTATTCGAACAGGGAGGAGACTTCCCCCCTGTCTGAATACACTGATCAGTACACCTTCAAAACTTTTTCTAACACGCTGGTTGTACATAAGGCAATCGATAGATCGCCTTGTGTACAACCAGCCTGCCCATTCATGGTATGAAATTCAGCCAGTTCCTGCTGAACTGGACAAACTTCTATCCATGTATGGCCATCTTTAGGCTCTTTTACTAGTGGGGTAAGAGCACTTTTCCCCCAGTGACTTCTTTGATGAAGTTATCAAGGGATTGCCCAAATAGGTGTTTATCTCAAAAGACATGTATAAGGCGCATCTTACAAGCAGGTTCAACAGTTTAAGCTTTTTATCACAAAATCATGTGCATATGCACAGGGATAAAAGACATTATAGAGACTTGGTGAATTACATTCTCTAAAGCATCAACATAAAAAAATAAGGCAAAGGGCATCAGCTGCAATTGTTCTAAGAGAACAAGGTCATCAAAGACAGGTTTATGGTCTCTATCCATTTGTCTTTTTCAATTAGCAAGAGTCTGGCAAATAGACATGACAGTAATTGCTGGCTGCAGAGTTGGACCTGCAAGTGCAAAGGAGGCCTTTTAGAGATATATATAAAAAAAAAAACAAAAAAAAAAAACAGTTAATAAAAAGGAGGAACATTCATTTAAGACTGAAATAGCAGGATCTACTCAGTTATTCTTAAAGTGATTGTAAAGTCTTGTTTTTTTTTTTCTATAAAAATAACAAACATGTTATACTTACCTGCCCTGTGCAGTGGTTTTGCACAGAGCAGCCCAGATCATCTTCTTCTCGGGTCCCTCTTCTGTGCTTCTGGCCCCTCCCTCCTGTTGAGTGCCCCCACAGCAAGTAGCTTGCTATGGGGGCACCCAAACCGAGTCACAGCTCCGTGTCCATTCAGACAGGGGTGCGTGGCCCAGCCCTGCCCCCTCTCTCCCGATTGCCTGACTGACTGCAGCCGGAGCCAGTGGCGCCGCTCCAGTGTCTCAGCCAATCGGGAGGGAGAATCTTAGATGGCCGAGACAGTCGTGGACATCGCTGGACAGAGATGAGGCTCAGGTAAGTATTAGGGAGGCTGCTGCACACAATAGAATGCATTAGGATATAAAAAAAAAAAAAACCTTCTGCCTTTACAACCCCTTTAAATTCCTTTTTCATGAAATCCATTTTAGCAAAAAGCTTGGGAGGTTTAAACATTCTTTCAGGATAAGGCCAATCCTTATATAGTGTACATTTAATTTGTGCATGTATGGGAAAGGTCTTTTTTAATTTTGCCAACCTCTTGGTGCTAATAGAGGCTTGTATTGATTGTGGAGAATCAGGTTCTGCTCGGCAAAGACTATTCTGCACCGAGTCAAACAGTGTGTCAGCAGTGAAGAGTATTTCTAGAAAAGCCATAGCTCAACGATAAGGGTTGAAACATTCTCTCCGGCTTCAGTGTCTGTCACTTTTCTTCATTTCATCCTCAAAACAGGTTTGGAGGCTTCATCTCCGATTTATGAACAGAGTCAGGGGAGAGAGAAGTGTAGTGGTTTTGGCCCCTGGAAACTGAAGGGTCTAGGTCCAAAGGATTCTGACATAGTGGCAAACATGTGTTAACCCAGGCGCTAACTGTGTATCTGTATCAGAAGGCAGCAGGAAGTAGAGCAAACGTGTGCATTTTCAGCAATTATGGAAATGCATCAGCTGGGAGGCATGTTGCTACTAATTCTGAATGAAAATATTCATCAGATTTGAAAATTAGGTAGATATTTGTTGTTCCAAAAACATGAGACACAATTACAAGGAACACCATAAAGGACCAACTCCCCATTCCTATGCATTTGCTTTGTGTGCTAAGCACTGCAGGTTGTCCAATAGCCAGGAACCATCCCAGGGAAGCCCTGTCTTACCTTATCTATGTCCCTGTGCCCATTAATGGTCCAGGTCTCCTGTTCACAGTGGGCATACCCTGAAGGGGTCTTCGCAGTCTGGGAGCTATAGGAGATGGACCATGGCCCTGGATATTGATAGCACCCTTCAGCTAACTATACACGTTGCACTTCATGCCAAGGTAAACACCTAATGCAGGATCCAGTGTCCACACAAAGGGTTTGGTGTACAGTCCCCAAGGTACACCAAGAAGTACCAATCTGAAATTGCTACACAACCCATAAGGACACTAGGAAAAAAACAAAAACAAAAACAAACCCAAAAAAAACTGTAGTTTCATTGGGTGGATGGGGTTATACAATTGTCCGTTCGGGGGTAGGGCTCCAACATGTTTTTTGCCAGTGTCCAATCACCTGAAGATAAAGATATATTATATATATTTTTTTTAGCAGAGACCCTAGAGAATAAAATGGAGATCGTTGCAATACTTTGTCACATCGTATTTGCGCAGCGGTCTAATAAAACGCAATTTTTTTTAAATTTTATTTTTAACATTTTTTAAATTTTTTTTTTTATACAGGTCACCCGTTTAGAGCAACAGAGGATATCTAGTGCTAGAATTATTGCTCTCACTCTAACAATCGCGGCAATACCTCACATGTGTGGTTTGAATACCTGAATACCGTTTACATATGTGGGCACGACTTGCGTATACGTTCGCTTCCGTGCGCAAACACGGAAGGATGGGGCGCTTAAAAAAAAAAAAAAAAAAAGCACATCGAATATGTGGCTGTATATGTGTACACACCCTCTTAAAATTAGGGATGTGGCTGTTTTCAGAATCTATCGCACTCAAACTTATGTTAAATAGTAATCCATAAACACCTGCCATCAATGAAAATGACTCAGATTAAGCACATATATAAAAAAGTTTAACTTTTCTAGTTGCCTCTTACAGTAAAAGTCATGGTCCACAAAGAGCAGGCAAAGCATCAATGGGATATCATTGTTGGAAGGGATCAGTCAGGAGAAGGGCACAAAAAATTTCCAAGGCATTCGACATACCATGGAACACAGTGAAGGTGATCATGTGGAGAAAATATGACAACAGTGATATCATCAAGAACTGAACGTTCCTCCAAAGTTGATAAAAAAAACCCATGAAAACCGGTCTGGGAGGCTGGCAAGATGCTTACAGCAACTTTAAAAGGAGCTGCATGAATTTCTGGCAAGTACTGGTTGTGTACTACATGTGTCAACAATCTCCAATATTCTACATTTGTATGGGCTGTGGGGAAATGTGGCAAGACAGAAGCCTTTCCTTACTAAGAAAAACATCCATGTGCGGCTACATTTTGCAAAAAAAACGACATCAAAGTCTGCCAAAAGCAAGTGGGAAAATGTGTTATGGTCTGAGACAGAACTTTTTGGCAAAAACGCCTGTGCATCACCAAATAAACACCATACCAACAGTGAAGCATGGTGGTGGCAGCATACTGCTTTGGGGCCGTTTTTTTTGCAGCTGGAACTGAGGCTTTAATCAAGGTGGAGGGACTTGAATATTTTCAAAAATTAGTCAATTTTAGCACAAAACCTTCAGGCCTCTGCTAAAAAGCAGATGAAAAGGAATTTCACAAAACAGCATAACAACCCAAAGCATACCGCCAAATGAAAAACGAAAGAAAAGAAAATAAAAATAAAAAAAAGCTTCACCAAATGATCAGCATTTTGGAATGGCCCAGCCACAGCCCAGACCTTTGGGGTGACTGTGCACAAGAGATGCCCAAAAAGACTGAATGCTGTCATAAATCAAAAGGTACTTTAGAGTCTTAGCTTAAGGGTTTGCATATTTATGGTAACTTTATTTTTTGTTCCTTTAAAGCAGTAGGTCCCACAAAAAAGAAAAAACAAACCCTGCAAGGTAAAGGCATAATGTGCTGTAACCGCTACAGAGGCTTTCATCTTCACTTGGTCTTCCTTCCAGGTTCGCGGGCTACAGCCACGATAACGTCACTCCTGCACATGCATGCGGGGGTCACTGTTTACGGCACAGGGCTTGAAAAGAACAGGTATGCTGTTCCTTCAGAGCGCATGCGCTTCTGACGTCAACAGCTGCTGCTCCCTACGGTGCACATTTAGGAGATATTCCTTTAACTGCTTGCTGCCTGCCCACCGTCAGATGATGGAGGGACGGTGCGGCTCTCTTTCTGGGTGGACCTCATATGATGGGGCATCCGAACAGCTGCGTTGCTGGGACATGGCGCGACCCTGATCTCTGTAAAGAGCCCCCTTTAACCATGTGATCGGCTGTGTCTAATCAAACACGGAAATGCAGATAATCGTCTCTCATCCCCTCACACTGACAGTGTGTATGGCGAGAAGAGACGATCAGCAGCATCTCCTCGCAGGGAACATCGAGACATGTAATCAGGGCACTGATCATCAGTGCCCGGATTACAATAAAGTGCCACCAGTTCCACCAATCAGTGCCCACAAGTGCCACCAATCAGTGCCCACAAGTGCCACCAATCAGTGCCCACAAGTGCCACCAATCAGTGCCCACAAGTGCCACCAATCAGTGCCCACAAGTGCCACCAATCAGTGCCCACAAGTGCCACCAATCAGTGCCCACAAGTGCCACCAATCAGTGCCGCCTCATCAGTGCCGATCAGTAAAGGAGATTTTTTCTTACAAAATTTACTGACAAAAAAAAAAAAAAAAAAAAAAAAAATTAATTTTTTTTTTTACATTTTTAGTATTTTTTAAAAAACCCAGCAGCGATTATATACCACCAAAAGAAAGCTCTATTTGTGTGAGGAAAATGATTAAAATGTCATATTGTTACAGTGTAGCATGACTGCACAATTGTCGTTCAAAGTGTGACAGCGCTGAAAGCTGGCCTGGGTAGGAAGGGGGTGAAAGTGCCTTGTAAACAAGTGATTAATCTACAGATAAGCTTTATTATAAGCTTACCTGCGGGTTAAAATAATAAAATTCCAAGTTTACTACCTCTTTAAAGATTTCAGTTTTTGATTCTCAAAAACATGGCTTTTTCTAAACACACCCCTTAGCAGCCATATCTGCTTAATGTATATGCTACTTCATGCTTAGTACAAATGTACAATGTGTTTGTGCCTTACTGTTGCTCACTACAAAAGTCTACTAATGTGTTCATGCTGACTGAAAATACATTTTCTGTGTGGTCCATCTTCCAATATTTGCAGCAGTTTGGCAGGGATGCTAAAATAATCCTATATCCAAAGCTGCCTGAAAATATACGGCAGCTTCTGTAAAAATATAGCTGTATATGGTTATGCTTACCTTCTTGAATTCATCTTGAATCATGTCAAACTTCAGTTTTTCATGTACTGCTCTAGCAGTGTTTGTTCTGTCAAAGGGCTCTGAAATAGAAAACACGTCCTATATGGTATTCTGTTTAACATGTACCATCATGTATGCAATAGGAAGCATTCATTGGGTTAGGTGAAGTGGACATGGGTATTTGCTTGCAGTCTAGAAGCTAAGGAAATCAAAATCACTGAGCTCTATATTATTTCTGTACAAAGCAGATGAGAAAAGGTCCATGAAACATCAAAGGTGACCATTCTACTTACAGCAAACGTAAAGTATACCTGTACTCAGATCAAATGAGTGAAGCTAATTATATGCTTTGACAGCATAATGCAAGCCTAACAGGTTTTTCTCCTACTGCTGCCTGCAAATCTAATACATTTTAATTTGTACTGTACTACCAAATTGCAGTAGAGGAAAGCCAAAACTCCAAACTGCCTATGCTGCCTGACAGAGCAAGTTACTTTTCAGAAATGTATAGACAGCAAGCAGTGCGCATCTAGGGATTCCCTATAGTAACCTAAGGGTCTGAACTGATGATAAAATCTCTAAAAGAAAAAAAAAAGTAAATATGTGCTCTCTACTATGCTTGTTCTGTAAATACACAACAATTTAGTAAAACCACAGTGGGCAATTGCATGTTTCTTTGCTTCACCTTCCACACAGATGTACTTGTGTCTCCATTCAATGCCATCTGTTCTCTGCATAGCTTCTCCTGTTCGCACAGAAACGATCTTGTCTGTGCAGCTAATGAGAGAAAAAATAAATAAAACATGTACATAAGTAAATCCCTCTAAATGATTACATAAAGCACATGTTACAAACACTGAATGTATACTAAAAATGTGAGGGATAAAAAACTGCAACCAATAGACAATACACCCAGAATCTGCATCAATAAATTTGCACACTTATTACTCCTCCCTGAGATCAGTCAGTCTGGGGAGGGGATTTACCAGAATTTTGACAGGCATCTGTTCATTTCCTTATTTTTGTAGAATGGGTGACAATTTTCTGATGTAACACAATAAATATAAGCTGTACCTAAGGTGTGCTCATCCTGGCCTAAAATACATTGCTTACTCTGGGTACTAGGGGGCCAGTGACTTTGGAACAGAGCAGGCCTCAGCGGTTAATCAGAATCCAAAAAGAAAAGAAAAGAAAAAAAAAAAAAGCTGTAGACACAGGAAATGCACATTTATGTAGTTATATCTCATGGAACAAAACTACTATACCAACGTGAATGGATTACCATCTCAAATTGTCTTCTCTTGAACTAGTTGTCCAAAAAAACTGTACTTTGAAGTTGTATGATACATAAAGCAGTAAGCCAGGTAGGTCTGACCAACTCATGATCGTTTCATGCGCAATGCACATGTGGAACAAACATAAGATTAGACGATGAACCTGTCTGGCGTGTTTCATGGAACTATATAACTATCATTAGAATTGGGCTGATGTAGTAGGGGAATCACATTTAAAACATGAAGACCTTTAGTGGAGAGGCAATATGGACTTTTAAAGATATCCAAACTATTACAGGTAAAGGAAAGTAAAGGTTATATATAAAAATATGCTTAAAAACCACTGCTTCCCCCCACTCATTCTACCTATGCTATATAGTGCTGGTAAAAAAAATAAAAATAAAAAATAAAAACACACAGAAGAAATATCTAAAAAACAGTCTCTGAAACAGAAAAAAAAAGGGCAAGAACGTCACCCTTGATAGTGCCGAGAGCCAAATGCTAGTGTAGAACCACCTGCAAGGGAAAAAAATAAAAAATTTCTTCTCACAAACTCCTAGGATGGAAACCCTGAGAATAACACGAAGTGAAGTAAGCCTTCCATATCCGATGATAGACCTTGCTGGAAGTAGACATCCAAGCTTTTAGCACCTTGGAAATGACCGATTTGGAGATGCATCAGAACCTAGGCTTCAAGAACCATGCCATTAAAGCCAGCAACTATAAAGCAGGATTGCAAATTGGGCCTCGGGACAGAAGAGCCTGCTGAGCATCTGTCAGAAGCCTTACCGGGCCAGTATCACATTTGCTTGGGCCAGCATGGAGCAATCAGGATCACCAGATTGCACTCTATCCACATAGAAGGAAGAAATTTCAGGGGAGGAGAGTCCCAAAGATCAGGGGGTACTGATCCAATGGAGATACCAGAGTATCCATTGCTTTCACTAGAGGATCCCGATACCTGGAGACAAATCTGTCCAATATGTTTTTTAAACCTGATGGACCCAAATCTAGTGTCCCCCACCTGCAACACAGGTCTTGGAACATCTACATGTCCAGACGCTCTCAGGGAAATCTACCTGGCAACTGTCTACACATGGAATGTACACAGCGAACAAGGTTGAAATGGCAGCAAAACAGACTGCAGATCAAAATTATACCTGGCTCTTTGCAAGCAGGAACATTGCAAAGATGCTTTCTCAATGCTGTATGGCAGGAGAAAACATGGAGACTGCAAGTGTCACTCCACCCAGCACATGACATCAGATCAGTCTCAAAAAGTTACCACATTCCGTGGGAAAAACTGAAAGGAACAAGGAATAAACTCAGTGACCTATGCAAATGATGAAGCCTGTAGAGTGCCCCATGCAGAACGCAGAGCCTGAAAGTCACTTCCAGGCTATCCCCATAATCTCCTGTCCAGTGAAGTCCATACACAATACACGAAAACCAGGCTGAGGATAAGTGTGCTGGATAGCTGCAATCGAAAAGTCTTGATTGATATAAAAAAAAAAAAAAAAAAAAAAACACACACAAACACACTACTACCAAAAAAAATTAAACACTAGGAAAAAAACTGAGGCATGCTGGTAGCAGAGGGGTTTATCCTGGGTGGCCCACAGTTTCTCTTTGTCAGCGTCCACTCCTGTTAGTTCAAATCAGTATTTTTTGCTAGAAAATTACTTAGAACCCCCAAACATATTATAGATATTTATTTTCTTAGCAGAGACCCTAGAGAATAAAATGGGGATCGTTGCAATACTTTGTCACATCGTATTTGCGCAGTGGTCTAACAAACGCAATTTTTTTTTGGGGGGGGGGGGGGAAATACACTTTAATTAAAAAATAAGAAAACAGAAAAGTTAGTCCAATGTTTTTTGTATAATGTGAAAGATGATGTAACGCCTAGTAAAATTGATACTTTAAAATTGCGCACGTTCGTGGAATGGCGACAAACTACGGTACATAAAAATCTCCATAGGCGATGCCTTAAATTTTTTTTATACAGGTTACCCATTTAGAGTAACAGAGGATATCTAGTGCTAGAATTATTGCTCTCGCTCTAACAATACGCGGCAATACCTCACATGTGTGGTTTGAATATCGTTTACATATGTGGGAGTGACTTGCGTATGCGTTCACTTCCATGCGCAAACAGGGAGGGATGGGGCGCTTCAAAAAACAAAAACAAAAAAAAAAATCTTATTTAATTTTAACTTTTTATTTTTGCACTGTCCCTATATATTTTTTTATTATTGATCACTTTTATTCCTATTACAAGGAATGTAAACATCTCTTGTAATAGAAATAAGCAGGACAGGGCCTCTCTAATGTGAGATCTGGGGTCAAAAAACCTCAGGTCTCACAATTACACTTATAAGCAATTAAAAAAAAAAAAAAAAAAAAAAAAAAAGAAAGAAAATTAAAATTTTATGTTTCCACATAAAAAACCGGGCCCTTTAAGGCCAGAGGGCAGAAGTGACATTTGACATCGCTCCAGTCCTCCAAGGGCGTAGAGTCGAGTGGTGGCCATCTTACCCTCACTCGACTTCCCACCCCTCACTCCATCATATCGGATAGTTTCTGCCGCTGCTGATCTCTCCGGGAAGCGGCAGGGGGTGGGGTGGGGGTGCACCTCTACCGCTGCCCAGAAAAGTGATTCCGTGGCGAATCCGCCCCTGGGTCCACTTTTATGTGAAAGGGGATCGCCCACTGTGTAAAAATATACTGGGGTTGTTGCAGCTAGTTGCTTCCATAACCCCGGTATATTTAATGTCAAAGTAGCGACGCACATACGCGGTGTGCAAAATTGCTAAGAAGGTAGAGGCATGTAAAAAGAACAAAAAATGAGAGAAGAATGGTGTTCTGTAATCATATGCAACTTACTCAAATTCCGTAGCAAAATATTTTAGGAAACCTACAAACAGGTCCCCCAAGGAGGTGCTGTTTTTGGACTGGTACTTTGGAATATGGCGAGGAGCAAGGTGTACAAGGTGCAGCTGCATTGAAGGGTTAAAACATTCCTGAAAAGAAAAAAAAAAAAAAAAAAGAAAACCAATGAAGAAAAAAAATGTATATATACACACATCTACAAAATGTTTAGTGAAATGTGTCATTTATTTTTAATTTAAGTTACTTATTGGTGTGTTACACAGTATTCATACTGAAGTACTTTTGTACTAATAACAGTTATTCAAGTTATGTCCCAGGGTTAAAGTGGTTGTAAAGACTCAAGGTTTTTCACCTTAATACTCAACCTTAATATTCTATGCATTAAAGGTGAAAAACCTGTGCTGCAGCAACCCCCCTTTTCTTACCCGGGACTTATCCAATCCAGCGATGTGCATGAGTGCGGCGGCTTCAGCCGCTGCCTCTCTCCTTAATGTACAGATTGAAAGCAGCAGGAGCCACTGGCTCCCGCTGCTGTCAGCCAAATCCAATGACACAGTAGCAGGGGGCGGGGCCGGAGTCCCACTGCCTGTGTCAATGGACACAGCAGGACTCAGGAGTGAGCCTGCACACAGGTGCCCCCATGGAAAGTGGCTTTCCGTGGTGGCACCCAATGAAGAGGAGATGCCAACAGCGCTGGCGGGGCACCCCAGAAGAAGAGGATCAGGGCTGCTCTGTGCTAAACGATTGCATAGAGCAGGTAAGTATAGGCATTTTTTTTTTTACCTACATAAAAATCTCAAACAGGGTTTACAACCCCTTTTAAGCTAAATGTCTGGATGTGTAGAATTGGAGAGGGCATATTATGGGTGCATTCGTATCTAAAGCAAATTTAAGAGGTTTCAAACAGAACATTAACCATAACTTGATAAAAAAATAATGTTCTTTAGCAAGGAACATGCATTCCACATTAAAACCAAAATAGGGGTGTGAGGTAAATTGCCTCCAGTATTGCTCCCATTTCTTCTTGCTGTAGGCTAACATTTTGCTGAAGCCCAGAGGCCCTAAACAGCAGTAAATATTTAGGCTACCAGCAGATTGTCCTCTAATGGCTCTGATTTTTGCCACAATGCCTGAAATGGAGAGTAACCAAGCATGTGCAGAGTGATACAGTGCATTACTGGATTTTAAAACAGTATAGGCACTGATTTTTAATGTTTTACATAGCTATACCTGCAGCCTAAAGAGGGGCCAGCCTGAAGAGCACTATTAGGACTTCATTTCCTGACTAAAGTTCCACGTTAGTGTGTACATGCACAAGTTCAGATGCGGCTGAAATAAATTTAAAGTAAACCTGTCAGGTGAAAAATCTAGAGGCTGGCATTGCTGTTCTGCCCCCAAAAATTCAACTGGTAAAAAGAAAAAGGTTAATTTTTGTGACCTTGCTTTATACATAAAAATAGTAAATTATAAAATTTGTGTCAAGCACAGAAATCTCAGTGCAGACAGGGTCTATAAATTAGCTCCATATTGTGGGTATGTCTTAGGCAGGCCATACATTTTGCTCCCCCCCCCCCATTCAACCAGTGCGTTGAATGGAAAAAAAAAAAAGCCAATTCCCCCATCCACACTTTTGAGGCACCTCCACCACGTCACTTCAGGTTTCCCCTGTGATGAAGTCAGAAGGACGAAACATATCGGGCATGGCTATATGGAACCGGAAGGGAGTTCAGAGCCGACACCTGAAGTGCCATGGCGGAGGTGCCCAAGCCTTCGGTGGCCGTGAGACCACTATATAGTACTACCTGACACCACTTGAATTTGTGATGAGCACAATTTGTTTTTATGCTTGTGATTGAATTTTTAACCAATAAAAATGCATGTGGATGATTTTACACTACGAGAAGTGGTTTTCTTTTTCTTCCTTATACTATGTTGTGATATATGAGGCAGGTGGAGGAGGAGCAACCCCGTGGGGTATTACACATCTAGGAATCAATCTCTCTCTCTCTATCTATCTATCTATATAGCCGCTTAGCAGGTGGGCCCTAATGCCGAACAGTTGCATATACACGGCCCTGTTAAAACTTACCATGCAAAGAGCACGCTCCCTGCATGGTAGCCGGCGGGGATCTGTAAGCTCCCGATGCATACTTGCGATCGGGAGCTTTCTGATGTGACCGCCAATCACAGAAGTCGCATGGCCCAAATGCCTGCCTTTGGGCTTTTAGAACTCTTAAAAGGGCTGAGAGGCAGTCGGCTGGAAGGGGTTAAGTGCTTTGTAGCAGTCATGAGAATGGGTGGCATTTTGCTCCAGTGCATTTCTTCCTGAAGTGAGAGGGATCTCGCACTGCACAAGTGGTGATTTGTGAAAACGTTTGGAAATTTGGCAGGTCTTTTTGCACAATTTATATGAACTTGTGTTATGAATTTTATTTTTTTGTGTGCATTAATTTTATTGTGTATAATCTATCATTTTGTTGTGGAGTTAATGAGCCACAGTGCTAGTTTGAGGTTTTCTATGCTGTACTTACTGGGTAATCTTTCTGTAGAGATGGAAGAACTGGTTCAGGTAGAGCTAAAAAAAAAAAAAAAAAGAAAAAAAAGAAAAAAAAAAAAAAAAGGAAATGTAAAAAACATTTTACTCAAGTTTACAGATATACAAGAATAATTTCTCCATCTTGAAAATGTGCATAAGGAATACAAAATAAGTCCACTTTCATACGGTCATGCGCCATCATATGGCACATGGCTTGTACACAGGTATCTCTATTAATCAATAATATACAGGACTTATGGTGTCAGTTTGCATAATGTTTTACAAAAATAAAGGGAGACCAAACGGTTACAATACAATTCAATACTAGAGGGTTGGAAGGGCCCCTCTTGAGAGAGCCATACATAGGTCAGTTTTTTTTGCTCAATCAGTAGGTTGAATGAAAAAAAAACAAAAAACTGAACCAAATTTCCCCATCCTCACTGCTGCACGTTTGCATTCTGACAATAGGAAGACTGGGGAGACAGATTTAAATAAGTTCAAGCATTGCACCAGTAATCAGCAGATCGCTGGTGCCATGCAAGTCTCCTGCAGATCTGTGAGTGTATCGGCTTGCTCGTACCTCGTATGAGCAAGCCGATACATGACGACAGGAAGAATGAATGAACTGATAATAAACACAGAATTAACCTAGATCATGGTTTGTTAGCTGCTTCCCTGACTAAAATCCCAAGAATGACAGCTCCGAAACTGGAAAAGACTAATTCATGGTCACTTCTGGCTTCATTCACTACAGAGGAATATTGTTCCTCAGTCTCCTCCAGCTTGTCATCCTGAAGCTCTTTGATGTGGTCCTGGGAAGAACAGGAAAGCCTGGTAATCACAGGGGAAGGGGGCTGGTGGAGGGAGGAACTGCACTGACCGCACTGTAAAAGTCATCACTTGTACTTTACAGCCATGAGCCAGCTGAATGAAACCAGCACAAGTATATGGCTGCTACTGCAGCCATGAGTCTCTGATTAACCATTCGCTCTCGGAGGTACCATGTACATCCAAAGAGTTGCAGTGATTAAAAGTCAAATTTTTGGCAATGTTTGCTTTAGTGCAGGGGTCTCAAACTGGTGGGCCTCCAGCCGTTGCGAATCTACAAGTCCAATGAGGCACTGAAAGGCTGACAGTTACAAGCATGACTCCCACAGGCAGAGGCATGATGGGACTTGTAGTTTTGCAACAGCTGGAGGGCCACCAATTTGAGACCCCTGCGTTTAGTGGGTATTGTCTCTCAAGGACTTTGGTGGTGAGATGTCTGTTCTTAAGATTCCAAATATACACACCAGCAGCAGACACTACCAATTCGATTTTTTATTTATTCAATATTATAGTATGGAAATCAAAACATCCAAAGCCCCAAGCTGTGTCGGGACAGAGCCAGAACTATGGCAGGGACAAGTTAAAGTGGTTGTATACCCCTAATGCGGCAGTTATACCTATAGGTAAGCCTATAATAAGGCTTACCTAGAAGTACTGTAAAGATCTCCTAAACATGCGCTGTGAAGAAACGGCCTTCTGAGGCGTTTCTCTACTGGCAAGTGCCATGACTGACGGCTCGATGTCACGCGACTCTGGCCAGTCACAGAGCTGGAGCCCGCAGCCCCAGAAGGACGACGGGTGAAGATGGATGCGGCCACCAGCGGGGACAGCATGTGCTTCGAATGCAGGTAAGTGGCACATAATGGGCTAGGATACGATGCATACTAGTCCATTAGGCTTTTACTTTGCAGGGGAAAAAGGAGGAAGTAAAAATAACAAAGCCCTTAAGATATAAAGTAAACTGTAAACCAGGAGAAATACAAGGGCTGCAATTGCTAACCTCTGCCTGAAAGCACTAGCCATCACAGACATCAATACATGGAGCCACCAACACAGATGAAGCATGCTGCAAGTGAAGTCAAAGAAAAGTCAGGATTCCTGATCTAAATACTTTAGGACACGGACTCAAAGGACACTGAAGATAAGATGGCCAGAGTGACAGCCAAGGGCTATCTGAGAAAGATTTGCCACATTTCCTTCTGGAAACCAGGGGGCGACAGAGCGACTTATTTTATCAGGCTTCCTTTATAACTAAAATAACAGGTTTGTATGGACAGCCAGTTACAGGCTGGGTGCACAAGGGTGATCTTTTCTGTAGCAATCATTGCCGCCATGGATGATCCCTAGTGGTTACTACATATGAGCTTAAACGTATTAATGATTAATCCCCCAAATATGGGGGATTCTATGCATGAATGTGGGGGATTTTATGCATGAAGGTAGCTGCCCCAATACTTCGCTGGACCGAGATGGGGCTCAGGTATGTGCATGAGGGCAGCGGCTCCCCCGAGTCTCTTCCTCCTTATTGGCTGAGACAGCAGTGGGAGCTATTGGCCAATGAGCAAATGAAAGCATGGGTGGGGCTGTACTGGGTGTGTGACTGGACACACAGAGCCGCTGTTCGGGAGTGAGCTCAGGTGCCCCCTTGGCCGGAGGGAGGGGTGAGGAGCATCGGCGGGGGACACGAGAAGAGGATCGGGCTGCTCTGAAAAACCACTGCACAGAGCAGGAAAATATAACGTGTTATTTAAAAAAAATAATAATAAAACAAAAAAATAATGCCTTTTATAGCACTTTAAAAGCAAAAGTAAACAAAACAAAAAATAAAAATGTTCTAGCAGGCAAGGTCTTTAGGTAAATTCCTTACACGCAGTACAGGGGATCCAGGTACTAAAATAATGGTACTCAAGCGCGCATGCGCGGGAGTTACATCAACAGTGCCTGCCCAATAGGGGGGGTGAAAAAAAAAAAAAAAACCGACATCAGACCTGTAAGAGCAAGATAAAAAGGGCACTGGTGGGGGCAGTGAATGTGGGAAGCTGGGATATCACAACGCTGGAGGAGCACATACTCAAATATAGAGTGTTTCACATTATGCAAATATTTCCTATCCCCACCACCCTTTACTACTGCTGCTTTAATGTTTGCTCAGGCCACAAATGGTTCTCTTTTCTTTTAATCAGGTATTATTCATTACGTTTTTTAGCATGGTTTACAAAACAAAAAAGATTCAAGATAAAAAAAAAAAAACAAAAAAAAAAAAAAAAAAACAAGCAAACATACAAAATAGCAGCAAGACATATACCACTTCTTGTACAGATCAGCAGTGTCCTTAAAGCGGTTGTAAACTGCTGGACTTTTTTTTTCCTACTTGCATGGCAAAGGCATATTGTGCTAGTATGCATCGCGTACTAGCACATTATATATACCTTATCTGAAAGCAAAGCCTTCCAGCTATGCCATCGCTTGAGACACCTTCCATCTTCACCTGTCTTGCTTCTGGGTTCGCAGACTCTGGTTCTGTGACTGGCAGGAGCCTCAATGACGCCACACCCGCAGTATTCTTGAGATGGTGTTTCCGCAAAAGCCCCTCAATAGGCAATAAAATTACATCTAGCCAATACACACCGAACAGTAACATTACACTGACCAACCAAGGAATGTTCACTTGTGGACAAGGTACGTATTGCCCTTGGGCGCAGACGGGCACTAGATTCCGCTTACCCAATGGGGAAATGTTTTATCCTCATTTTCATGTAACCTGCAATACCCAGAGAGTTGTATATTTGATGGTGTGCAAATGCGGAGCATTTTATGTAGGCAAGATTATCCTCCAACTAAAGCAACGCATATGACCATGTTTATTACTCTCAATCTGCGAAAATGCTTACACCAGTCAGCGGCCACTTGGGTCTATATCACAAGTTTGATGCCACTTTGGTCTCCTTTATTGTGTTAGAGGCGATACCCTAGGGACCCACGTGGCAGTGACTGGGATAAACGCATTCTCCAGAAGGAAACACTCTGGATCGAGCGCCTTGAAGTGACTAGACTGCCGGGTATCAATTAGGTGCTATCATATCGCCCGTTTCTGTGAGGGTCTTTGGGTGGCTCCCCTTGTTCCTGACTTACTAGCATATCATAGGATGTGGGCCATTTGTTTTGACCTCACACCCAATTATAATGATCAGGTATGCTTATTTTGATGGCCCGGACAATTTGTAAATAATTGTGGAAATGTTTCTGCACATTTAGTGCTATACCTACCAAAGTGTCAAAAGTCTTTTTGAAGTCAATATTTCTATTGATCTAAATGTACAAATATAGCAAATATCCAATTATATTGGTCTGCTAAACTAAACAATTGTATTTGCCAGGAACATGTGCCCTGGCATTATATTACTGTGTATTCGTCGCCTTTTTCTGCTGGAGTACTAACTGCCATTCTCCCCATTGACTACCGGGGGCATCAGCTGGGGAATGCCGCTGGGGGTGCACTTTTGGGATGTTCGGCCACCCAAGCTGCGGCCCACCCTCCTGTGTTTTATGCCTGGGATGAGTGGGATCATGTATCCGCCTGCGGCAACCTGGGGACACTCTCTTACCCTATCCCCTTGGCTCACCGTAGTTGCCGTAGACGGCGAGCACTTGGGCCAGAACGTCCGGCTCTTTAGTGTGCATACGCCCATTGGCGCATGCGTGGTGAACCACTGGCCGGGCGACATCAGACATAGTCTGGCGGAGCTCATTTAGGATGTATTTATAGAGGGGGTAGGACGACGTCCCCCAGGTGTCCTGAAGGAGCGTGTGTCCATCCCACTGTGTAACCTGAACCCTGTGCACCCAGGTATTGTGTCTAGCTCCTTTTACTGTGACTGTTTAGCGGTAGTATGTGTCTATACTGTTCTGGTTTCTTTATGGCATGTTTGTTTACTTTGCTTCCCAGGCGGCTATTGTTTCGTTTCGTGTATTCCTACTGAATAACTGCATATTATCTGGGAATGTACACATATGACTCAGAGTAAGTTTTCATTGTGGACCAGCTAAGTATTTGGAGATGGCTAAATTTCCCCTGTCTGTAATTATCCCTATGCCTAGTTTGTCACTGCCATTAATTAGTTAATAAGCCTGGGAGGACCAACTCTATGGTATGTCTTTTTAGATTGAAAAGCACGTGGCTTAATGTGACAACACACAGTAGTGAAGGTAGACTGGATCTTATGCTAGCATGCGAGTATGGGACTTAATTATTCTCATTATGTTTTAGTCAGCATTGAAGTAGTTGTTATTAAATCAGTCTATATTTATATCTATAATAAATACTTGGCACT
>JBBDGP010001033.1:57500-70000 GCA_037952835.1 Lithobates septentrionalis
CCCTGGCGTCAGTGCGAGGAATGGTGCCCCGCCCCCCTGGCGTCAGTGGGAGGAATAATGCCCCGTCATTGATCTCACTTTTATGAAGAGAAAAATGTACTTACTCTGTGCATAGGTTCGGAGAAGGAATGTGTTTCTGATTCCCACAACATTGTTTACATTCAAGTCAAACTCCACACCACTAGCAAAAGAAAAACCAAAAAGGTAAAAGATGGTTCTACAAGAACCCATTTTATGTCATTACACTGATTACCAAAGATTCATGTTTACATGAAGACAATTAAATGATACCACTGTTTTGGAAGGGGGGTGTGGAGAGAAACAGTCTCATTCGGTGGCTTGAGTGAGGGAGCACATACATTGCTAATCTGCCCTAAGTATTTGGTAGCGCAACTTTGTGCAAAAGGGGAAGTTGGCACTTTTGTTTTCTTTGGGGGGGGGGGGGGGGGGGGGGGCAAGCCTGAAAACAAAAATAAATTCACTCTCCTTCTGAGAGGGAAAAAAAAAAATCATCATTTGTGGAAAGTGGCCAAAACAGACCTCGTTTCAGACATCTTCCTAATAAGGATCACGATTTTGGAGAAGGGATTCATATCCAAGCAAAAGTGAAAAAGGGTCAGTCAAAAGGGGAGTTGATTATTTAGCTCAGCAACACGATTTCTCCACTAACGCAAAAGAATAAAGGATTTACAGGTTGTCTGAAATTTAGCATTTTCCCTTCAAGCACTCACTTGAAACATAGGTGACTGAAGTTAATAAAGGTTTGCTGCGATGGCAAGCCTTGAATAAAATCAGCCTCTGTAATACACTGTTTGACAATTTGCCAGTACATTTTTAGAACACTCATAAGGCCAAACCCACAGAGGTAATACACAAGCATAAAAGGCCTTTATTTTCAAAGCGTCACTTATTTTTAGGAGAGTTCAAAAATTTTAAAGCTTTTACTGGTGCATTTTGCTTTTTTTTGCCACTGTCTTTAATTCATTTTGCGTTTTTGGGAGGTGTCTATTGTCATGCCAGATAGAACAGCAAAAATTAAGGGGAAACGCAACAAAAACCACAAGCATTGTGTTTTTGATGTGCCTCCATTGAGGTCTATGGAACCAAAAGTGCAACCTACTGCGGGCAAAAAAAAAAGTCCCTGATTGTTTCCAAAAAAGGCACCGATTGAAACCGCACACATGTGAATGTGACCCATAGGAGATCATGTTAAAATGGACTATAGTGCGTTTATGCAAAACTTTAAACGCATAGGTGTGAACCTAGCCTCTAGCTTGAAGAATTACACCCAATATATAGCAAATAAATGCAGCAGCCAGGAAAGTGTTTAAAGAGAGCCCATAACTGGTACTGGGTACACGCAGCCACGGCGTCTGCAGCCACTTCTATGGACTACTTGCCCACAGCTCAGGAGGTGGATGCAGCAAAAAGCGGCTGAGCATGAGGGAGGGGTCTCAGCGCCCATTTGAATGAGCCCTTCGTTTTCGATATTCGGCTTGCTTATTTATGAGCGTTTAAATTTTGATCCTTTATTTAGCTTTAACCACTTGACCTTCAGAAGATTTACCCCCTACGTGACCAGGCCATTTTTTGCGATATGGCACTGCGTTACCTTAACTGAAAATTGCGCAGGTAGTGCAACGCTCTATCCAAATAAAATTGATGTCTTTTTTTCCCCACAAACAAAGCTTTCTTTTGGTGGCATTTGATCACCTCTGCGTTTTTGTTTTTATTTAACTAGGAATGGCTGTGATCAGCGACTTATAGCGGGACTGCAATATTGCAGTGGACATAGACACTAACTTACACTTTTGACACTTTTTGGGGACCAGTGACACAAATACAGTGATCAGTGCTAAAAAACGTGCACTGTTACTGTACTGATGACACTGGCTGGGAAGGGGTTAACATCAGTGGCGATCAAAGGGTTAGCCTGTGTTTCAGTGCAGTGGGGGAGGTGCTTTTACTAGTGGCAGGCATGGATCAGTGTTCCTGCCTTACAGGAACACAGAATCTATGCCTTCTGTACTACAATCTGCCTTGTTTACTGAAGCATCAACGGGTGCCGGTGGACATCGGGTCCGACGTACCCGCCGATCAGCTGCTCCCGCTGTGATTATACGCGCGCGCGCCCCAGACCCGGAAGTGCAGGAACACGTACTAGGTACATGATCCTGCGCAGCAGAGCCGCCTTATATGCAATCGGCAAGCCTACCTGCCTGTTTGCAGTTTTCTGTGACATAAAAAAACCTGAGTTGCGCATGCCCGGTTCAGTTTATATTACTGGCACAGTCCCTGTGTGCTGAGATGACTGACTCCTGCACAGGTGTTACGTCATGCCAAGACTGGCACCCAGGAGCTGCAGGGAAGATGCCGCTGCTGACAATGGACCACTTGCAGACCTCAGACCGTTAGAGAGGTGGTCAGTATACTGCATTGAATTCCACTTTAATCTTCCTTAGCCGGTCTTTTCAGCCTGAATGTCTGGAAGCTGCTGGTTACCAACTGTCAGTCTTTAGACACATTCAGGATGTGAGATCAGGCAGTATGCAGACCAGTGGACGCCCGGGAGCCGCCCACCCAGCAGTCACAAAACAAACAAACGAAAAAAAAATGAAGGCCCTTTAAAAGAAGATAAAAAAAAAAAAAAAAAAAAAAGGTCCTTTAAGTGCACTGTGTTCCGCGCCGGACACAGTGCACTATAGGAAGCGCCACGTCTATGCAATCACGAGATTGCAGACGAGACGGTTCATTTGCAGAGATTTGAATTGCCTTGTGGTGCAGTCCTTGTGCCGCCACAAGGACAACTTCCGCCCAGCCAGGTGCTTTGTCATCTCAGAGTTAAGACGTCACTTCCGGTTTTCCTGTGCCAGTGGTAAACCAGAAGTGATGTCAGCAGCTCCGTGAAATGCTGGCAATTATTGGTTGTTAAGGAACGGGGCCGCCGCATCCTTAACCAATAACATCCTCGGGATTTCCCTCCCGCCTCTTCCTCCCCTCTCACCAGCTATCACCAGGCTCAGGACCGCATGTCTGTGGTAACCTCCTGCTCATCGTGGCTCTGCTGTTTCTGTCACAGTCCGGTGAGCAGGTGCGAGTCCTGTGTGACCTCCGTACAGATCTGACTTTTCCTTAGCAGCTGCAAGGCTTTGCACACAGCGAGGCTTCTCCCCATTCCCTGTGTGTCCGTACTCAGCCTGGTGGAGCCCCCTCTCCAGCATGCAGAGGCACAGACACACGGCCAGCACCACTGCAGCAGGTCAGCGTGTGATTAGATCCCCGCCCCCCCCCCCCCCCCCAATGTGCCAAATACTAATTTTAAAGTTTGCAGCACTCTGTGTTTGATGGGCACAGTGACAGCGTTTGATGGGCACAATGAGGCTTCAATTGATTTTTTTTTTTCAGAATTATTCAGTTTGTTTGCGCCCCCCCAAAAATTTTGAGCACCAGCCGCCACTGATGCAGACAGTGATAATTTAAGACCAAATACTCAAGTTGCATTAGCCCAATAGTGACTGTTCCACTATAACAATATACTAAACAAGCATCATAATTACTAGCAGTATGAGACTTTTAAATCCTCTAGTTTGAAAAGGAAAATACAAAAGCTGCATTTCAGCAGACTAGCATTCACAAAGCCATAAACCGAGCATTACCTGACTTTGTCCCTGAACTTTACAATTGGCACTTTTGCTCTGATAAGTTGAGGTCTTTCAATATAAGCTAAAAAAATTAAATGAATAAAAACATGCAAGTCATTATCAAAGTAGACAATTTAAAGAAGGCAAATCAAAATGATTTCAATACATGTTCATGTTATTCTAAAACCGTACAAAATAAAGCAGACTAAAAATACAGTCCTTTACATCTCTGTACTTAGAACGTAAAAAAACATAGGCAATATTGGAGGGGGTTTGACATTTTGGGGTGTACAAAAGGCATTTAAAGTGTCAATAACCACTTCAGCCCCGGAAGAATTGGCTGCACAATGACCAGGCCATTTTTAGCGATACAGCACTGCGTCGCTTTAACTGACAATAGCGCGGTCGTGCCATGTTGTACCCAAACATAGATAGAGCTTTCCTTTGCTGGTTTTTGACCTGGGAGAGCAGCTACTCCCGAGTAAATCGCTGGATCGAAGTGAGGGGGGGGGGGGGTCTTTTACTTTATGCATGGAATGCATGAATGCACAAAACCTTGAGCCTTTGCAACCAATTTAAAAAGGATAAAGTTCACTTTTTAGAATAAAAATAATAAATGCTATTTTTTTTTTCATTTTTTTTTTTTTTGGAGCCTGTAAAGAATTGCAGCAGCCATCAGCAGATATGGAGAAGATCCCCGCTAGCTATCATATTGGGGAGGTGCGACTTACCTAGTTTATTGCCGTCACACCTGTCTGGATTCCCCTGGATTTTTTTTTTGTTTTTTTGATTGTATTACTAAAAATGGCTGTCCACCAACATTTACCATCCAACTTGACAAAACTGGAGAGGATCTGCAAGGAGGAATAGCAGAGGATCCCCAAATCCAGGTGTGATAAACTTGTTGCATCTTTCCCAAAAAGACTCATGGCTGTATTAGATCAAAAGGGTGCTTCTACTAAATACTGAGCAAAGGGTCTGAATACTTAGGACCATGTGATATTTCAGTTTTTCTTTTTTAATAAACCTGCAAAAATGTCAACAATTCTGTGTTTTTCTGCCAATATGGGGTGCTGTGTGTACATTAATGAGGAAAAAAAATAAACTTAAATGATTTAAGCAAATGACTGCAATATAACAAAGAGTGAAAAATTTAAGGGAGTCTGAATACACACATACATACCTACATACACACACACACACACACACACACACAACCTGTAATGCTACTCCTACTTGCTTACTTTACCTATTATCAAAGTATTCTGCTTTGTTTTAAGTCACTCTGTATACTTTAGATTACCTATTATGATACCAATAAAGCACCTTTAAAATGTTAAAAAAAATAAAATGGTGTAACATGTTACGAAAGGTGAACTTATCCTTTAAGCATTGGAGAAGAGAACCTTTTTAAAAGAGCCCTTTGACAAAGGAAGGCCTAATGGATACATGAAGCTAATACATTGGTCCCAAATAGTTCAACGTTAATATAGACCTTAATTGCTATATTAGCGATTTATGAGATGGTTTCATTAATATATTGTTTGTTTATATATTTTTTACACTATCATTTTATGGTTATTTAATGCAATTTTAATATATCTATAAAATTGTATGCATTTTAGATTTTTAACATGTGCAGGAGAAGCTATATGGAACGAACTTTGAAAGGGGGAAGGGAAATTATATATGAGCCATTTATGTATTATTGTTTTTTTTCTCCTAATTGTCACTTATGTGTTTCCATAGTTATATACTGGGGCTGCCGAACTTTCCGATTAGTAGTTTAGTATGCCTGTGTATAAGGTTTTAAAGCTTCACAGCTAAATAGTCTGCTGGTACAGCCGGAGCAATATAGATACACTGGCTGCATTTGCTTCACTCTGAGCCACTGATGACGTCAGCATTGACAAAAAACGGTGGGAGGGGTCTAGCAATCCTGGAGTGAGCAGAGTACATGGTGTGGGTTGGAGGAGATCGGGCAATTGTCAGTGCTTTACAGGAATTTCTATCTGGGATTTGACATACTACCTATAGTATGCAAGTGCATTACTTTTTATCCTCGTTTATAATAAATCCAATACACAGAGCACTATACAGTTCCTTGTCTTTCTTGTGCTGGGTTACTTAATTCCTGGTTGACTGGATTCATCTATGAACACACAGCTTAGGCCTGGATTTAAAGGGATAAGCCCGGTAGACCTTTGTAGTGAAGGTCAAACACCAAAGGTATGATTATGCCCAAAAGTGGATGGTGAAGGGTCTCCTTGTGATATGCACCTTATTGCAATTGTGCAAGATTTTTTGCCATTGTATTTAGGACAGTTTTTTTTTCTACAGTTTATTTTGATAGATCTAAATATTCACAATATAGGCACCTATACGCAATGTGTACACCTTATTCATAAATTCACACCATCAATTTATGCGAACACATACACACACTCACCAGCCACTTTATTAATATTATTATTAGGTACACCTTGCTAGTACCGGGTTGGACCCCTTTTGCCTTCAGAACTGTCTTAAATTATTCATGGCATAGATTCAACAAGGTGTTCCTCAGAGATTTAGGTCCATATTGACATGATAGCATCACACCGTTGCTGTAGATTTGTCGGCTGCACATCCATGAAGGTGCTCTATTGGATTGAATCTGGCGACTGTGGAGGCCATTGGAGTACAGTGACCTCATCGTCATGTTTAAGAAACCAGTGGCGAGATGAATTGAGCTTTGCGATATGGTGCATTATCCTGCTGGAAGTCACCATCAGAAGATGGGTACAATGTAGTCATAAAGGGATGGACATGGCCAGAAACAATACTCAGGTAGGCCGTAGCGTTTAAAAAGATGCTCGGTTGGTACTAAGGGGCCCAAAGTGTGCCAAGAAAATATCCCCCACACCATTATACCACCACCACCCTTAAGCATTGATGCAAAGCAGGATAGATCCATGTTGTTTATGCCAAATTCTGACCCTACTATCTGAATGAAGTGAAGAAATGTTATCAGCACACCAAGGATTCCTCGAAAGGGTCCAAAAGCTTTATTTTCGTGATCACATAGTAAACACATGGCAAAGGAAATGGAAAGAGAAAAAGATTACCTCTGAAATCGAGGCTAATCACACCAGGCAACTTTTTCCAATCTTTTATCCTCCAATTTTGGTGAGCCTGTGCGAATTGTAGCTTCAGTTTCATGTTCTTAGCGAACAGGAGTGGCACCCGGTGTGATCTGCTGCTACTGTAGCCCATCTGCTTCAAGGTTCCATGTGTTGTGCGTTCAGAGATGGTATTCTCGGCATACCTTGGTTGTAACGAGTGGTTATTCGAGTTTCTGTTGCCTATCACCTCAAACCAGTCTGCCCATTCTCCTCTGACACCAACAAGACATTTTCGTCCACACAACTGCCACTCACTGGATATTTTCTCTTTTTTGGACCATTCACTATAAAACCTATATGCACAACTATAAAAGTTGTGCGTGAAAATCCCAGTAGATCAGTAGTTTTTGAAATACTCAGACCAGCCCGTCTGGTACCAACAACCATGTCACGTTCAAAGTCACTTAAATCCCCTTTCTTCCCCATGCTGATGCTCGGTTTGAACTTCAGCAAGTCATCTTCACCACATCTAGGATGCCTAAATGCATTGAGTTGCTGCCATGTGATTGGCTGATTAGCAATTTGTTTTACCAAGCAATTGTACAAGTATACCAAATAAAGTGGCCGGTGAGTGCATATGTGCATGAAGGTAAATAAAAAAAAAAAAAAAAAAACAAACACTGTAGATACTTACAAAGTCGGGTGTAGAAATGTTTTTGGAGTAAGCTGAGTATGTGTCTTGCTTCTGTTTTCTGATTCATCTGCCGAAAACAAAAGTTTCATGTCCAATGGGGAAAAGTGGTGTTGTATATAACATTTTTGGCAGGTACATATGAATATTTTCTGCTTTCTTTTCACATTTACCTGCCTATTATTTTCTTAATAACTAAAGTTGTTATTTGCAACCACAACTTAATAAAATTCTTACTCCAGCACTTTCAATACTGCTGGCTCCTGATCTCAGTGCTGCTTCCCTGAACTTCCAGCATGCACTTCCTGCATATGCAAAGTTGGCTCCAGAAGACACTGCAATAGTAAGGAGCCACCCTGAATCAGGAAACCTGGAGCAGCGGTCACCAGTCTTCAACTGGAGCTCCGGCAAGAATTAAAAATAAAGAGTCTGTATAACCAGTAAGTGATTAAATCGGCTACTGAGTGCTTAAAAACAATTTTAATGTGACTAAATGACAGCATGTGAAATGCAATATACAAATACAACCAAGTCATTAAGAAAAGAAGTATGAGTATGCAATAAAGTTTATTGACCCACCGTTATGTGTCGGCTTGCAAACCATTGGCTTCATTCAAAGTCCCACTTCCTCTTCCCTCACTCACTCGCTCCTGCTTGTGGGTTTTTATATATTGTAGTCATAGGGATGGAAATGTGCGTCCCCCTACCCGGCGCAGTTTCAATTAAAGTCCCAATTCCCCTTCCCCCATTTGTTGTTCATATTAATAAGGATGGAAGCCCATGGTTTGCTCTACTGTTCAATCTTGATTTCATCAATAATTGTTATGATTCTGCCCTTATTGATTCCTTGGTAGCCTCACCTGTGTTTATCTTTGCTTCACTTTTACCAGTTCTATTTTAACATGTCATGTTTCCTATCCTGTGGTTAGGCTTTAATCAAATAACCATGTTTAACCTTCTTCCCAATTACAAGCCAAGCTTTATCCTGGGTTGACGGCTGTGGCTGGCCGGTGGGCCGTCCGACCCTTTTCCCACCCGGGAGCTGCGATGGGCACTGTCGGCTTCTTGGTCCCCCCCCCCTTCCTCCCCCGCCCGCCCGTCCTGGTGGGCGTGTGTGGGGGTGGGGCCTGCTGCCACTGCCCATCGACGCCACGCCACCCGCGGCAGACGTGTGCCGCGCCTTTCGGCGCCGCCACGCCCTCTGCGCTGCGGTTTCTATGCTCGCGGGCTTAATGGGTTGGTCCCGGCGGCCGCCGATCATTGGTCGGCCTCCCGCTGAAGCTCCTCCCACTCCTGGCCCTGCGTGCGTGACGTTGGCGGGCTTCCCTGCGGCGGCGCCTATATATGGGCGCTCTTGGTTACCTGGGGCGGTGCGGCGCTCGAGGTACACTATATGGTTCTCTCTCCACACCACCTATGTCACACAGGTAATGCCACTCTACTCATACTTCTTTTCTTAATGACTTGGTTGTTCACTTGCTGTATTTCCCTAGCCTCACTCACCCCTCTCCCCCTCACTCTTTTCCTCACTTCTCCTCTTTCTTTACGGACCTTCACACCACCCCCACCACCCCCCCACACTCCCACCTTCACCCTCCCTACCCCCCCTCTGCACTCATACCCCCTGCATTATCACTTATCTGCCACTTTCAACTCTAGGGTGCCTCGTGGCTCTGCATCGCCTTAGGGGGGTGCCTGTTTTGGTCGCCGCGGCGGGGGTGCCCGCCTCAGCTCCCGGTCCGGCATTAGTTCCGGACGGTTTGCCGCACCTGGCCACTCACCGTCTACCCATGCCTGCTGTGAGTACTATTATTTTTGGGGGATTACCTGTCCTCATGTACCCACTGTAATTTTGACCCATGATATTATTATCTTTAAATTCTAGAAACATGACATGTCTGCTCCTGATGAGTGGTCCTGAACCACGAAACGCGTCGAGCTACCAGTTGCCCT
This sequence comes from Lithobates septentrionalis, assembly GCA_037952835.1. NCBI lineage: Eukaryota > Metazoa > Chordata > Amphibia > Anura > Ranidae > Lithobates > Lithobates septentrionalis. Next base: position 66,890 of record JBBDGP010001033.1, read on the forward strand.
TCATTGTTCCAATCCATGCTATACAGGCTATTACCCTTTAACAGGATTTTGAGGCCAGCTATCAGGCAGGCATTACCTTGTTTTAACTATCTACGCATTCTGACACCTGGTGATCCCTTGTTTATATTCAGTAATATTGCTCATACCTATGTTATTACTCATGTTACCTGTTATATCTTTGATAACTATACTAATGATCTTTACGTTGATCTTTGGTTATCATTGCTAACATTTTACCAAGTGTTAATTTGACATTGTCTGATACCATTGTTTGTATGAATATGCAATAAAGTTTATTGACCCACCGTTATGTGTCGGCTTGCAAACCATTGACTTCATTCAAAGTCCCACTTCCTTTTCCCTCACTCACTCGCTCCTGCTTGTGGGTTTTTATATATTGTAGTCCTAGGGATGGAAATGTGCGTCCCCCTACCCGGCGCAGTTTCAATTAAAGTCCCAATTCCCCTTCCCCCATTTGTTGAGCATGTGAAATGCATATTTTTTTTATATTCATCCATTATATTTTGCAATGTTAAGCATAGCCATGGCCCACTTTTTTTTTTTTTTAATCACAATCCTAAAATGCAGGTTGCAGCGTGAACCTTGTGGATCTCTGCGGAGTTCTCTCTGCTTAACACAGAAGCCAGAGCTCTGCGATTGGAGGAGAGTTGGTCATATGACTGAAAGGTCACCCTGGATTCTGCGACTCCATGACTAAAACCACTGGGTCAGTAGTATGATATCCAATTAGCATTTTTTAGAAGGGATCAGCAAAGGCAGCCCATATTTCAGCAAATATTTCTTCTAAAGGAACCCTGTATCCAATATCAAACTGAAAACGTGGTTACCTGATGAAAAGAGCATAACCACTGCAAACAGCAGGAGAGGCAAGTATTTATCTTATTTTAACAGCTTTATTTAAATTTTTTCAATTTGATATTGGCGTCTGGGTCACTTTAGGGTTCTTCAGGCATCCAACTAGAATGCCATAGAAAGGGCTTCCTTCTTAGAATGAGGATGCCAGCTTTCTCATTTCTCTGTAGGGAATAAAAATGACAAAATGTCAATTTACACTAGATAACTGCTTGTTTTCCTATACATGTATGATTCTGTAGTAACCAACTACCTGCCCATCGATTTTTAATTTTCCAATAGTGTGAGGTGTTCTAATTCTTTTGGGTTAGTCTACCTAAAGTGGTATTTCAGGTATATGCAGTGCTTAGTACAATTAGTCATCCCTTGGCTAGAATAACTTGCATGCCCCGAGGACTCTGATGGTTAGATCAACACGCCCTGGAGTTTGTTGGATCCACACCCATCTTTGGATTCTCCCACTAAACCTCTTTCATATAAAATAAACTTTCATAGGCAAAGCAGGTATGTCCAACTGCTGGCTGCATACTTATAAGAGATGTATGGGTTTTATTTTTTTTAGAATCATACTTACCTAGGTGGATGCAGCATCAGTCCCCTGGCGCCTCTAACACTGAGAAACGAGCGATCGAACACCGCCGATTGCTTGGTTCTCACAGGTCGCTGAGCAGAGAGCCGTTAGTGGTCCGCAGGATTCAAAACTGTTAGGTGGTCCCTGAAGTCCAAAAGGTTGGCGACCACTGCTCTAGACCAGTGTTTCTCAACCTTTTTTCAGTCAAGGCACCCTTTAAAAATGGACAATCTTGAGGCACCCCATTCTAAAATCTAAAAGCTATTCTAATAGTTGTACATAATGCAGCAACATCCACACATGTAGAACGCCCAATATTAGAAGGGATGCAAATACACTTTTGCAAATTGGTACTGACTAGTATATTCCAATGTTTCTCTTTTCTCCATCACTCAGCTAAAGTGACCCCAACGCTGATGAAGAGGGGGATACAAGGATGGTGTGCAGGCGACTGACATCCGCCATATCAACTGATGATGCCATTGGTTGTTAGGGCACTGGTGGCTACAAGGTTATAATGATGCACAATAAAACCTGTGGCTTTGTGTAAATAGAAGGCAGCCTTCATCCACACGCTGGCTATACAATTTTTGCACAATTTTTAGGCATTTTGCCAAGGCACCCCTGAAGAAACCTCAAGGCACCTGAGGGTGAAAAAGGCTGCCCTAGACCACTCTGCAACTGGCATGTTAGTAGAGAAATCCACACAGATATATAGTGCCAGCTGCAGAATGGTGTGCAGAGGGCAGAAGCATTCCAATCACTTAGCACACCTCAGGCTAATCTAGCCATTTTGAGATTCTGATCCTCTATCACCATTTAAGCAATTTATCCAGATATTACAGGAAACAACTTAGCAGCCTAGCATTGTGCAATAAGGGAAAAAAAAAAAAACAAAAAAAAAAAAAAAACGTGCTTTCTTTTCAGTTCTACATTTCAGTTGTAAACTTTGTACAGAAACTAGTCTATTTTGCAAAAATACCAAGTGAAATAAAAATACAACAACACTTCCCCCAACAGTGGTCTCTCACACATATACATATAATATATGTGGTGTTGAAATCCATTTACTGAGGTGCAGTATGCATGATGGGCTTCCAGGTTTGCCTGCTTTTTGGACTTGGGGTAAAAACAGAGCCCACAAGTTTACCTCATAAACTTCACTTCAGGAAGTCTTTGCAGTTATAAGTAAGGGTTACAAAAAATAACTAAAGCTTATAAATCAAGTTTAAAGCATGCAGAAAAAAAAAAAAAAAGAACTCTAAAAAACAGACTATTAAAAAGGGGCAATAATTACCATATTTTTTTTTTCTTTAAAAAGGAGAAGTCCAGCCTGAGCTTCTCCTATGGGTCACAGGAGTGCAATTTTTTTTGCACTCCTGTGACCCATTTTAAGCAGAGAGCGGTCTGAAGTCCGCTCTCTGCTGACGTCACATAAATCAGTCCAGGCACCGCATCATCACGACAATCATGCCTATCTTAGCCTTTTAGCGAGCCGCTGAGAGACTGAGACGGCTGCTAGGAGAGGAGAGCTGCTGATTGACAGGCAGCAGCTCTCCGCTCGGGCTGCTGAGAGAACCGAGCCATCGGCGGTGTTAGATGGCTTGGTTCTCAGTGCAGAGACGCTGGGGGACAGATGCAGCATCGCGACCAATGCTGCAGCCATC